>APFE030488973.1:0-29271 GCA_000404065.3 Pinus taeda
ATCCTAGCTACTAAGGGAAGAAAGTCAAGAATCTTTTCTTCATAGAGCATAGAGCACACGCTAAATGCACAGTCCTAAATCAAGCCAAGCAATCAAAATGCAAATGCACATGCATGTATTTGTTTTCAGCCTTCTTAATGTGAATAATGTTAAGAAAGCTATGTGCAAATTGAATTACTTTTAAAGCGACAATACTCAGCAAAATTCTTTTTCAAAATGAAGCGAAAGCAAGAGAGACACTTTGCGATTTTGAAATGAAAATTGCTTTTCGACACTTTAAAACTACTAATTCAAATCCTATGCAATAGTAACCATATAATCGACTATCCAAAACAATGGGATTGTTTTCTAAAATTGAAAACGACAGCTAGGACACTTTCAGATATAGAGACGAAAATTCGACTATGCTACTTTTTTGCAAAAGAGAACTAACAATGACACACAATACATAAAAACATTTATAGTTCTTTGCACTAAGGAGGCGAAATAATGCAAGAGAAGGGGGTTTTCACAGAAGTTCACTGACTACAGACAACAAAACTCTTGAGTAGAACTGAAAATAGTGAGAAAAATCCACAGTCTGAGGGTAAAGTTAACCCCTGACCATCGCACCTGTTTCGTAGAGAAATCAGTATGCAGCGCACCTACTGCACTCTGGAAGTGCGATGCATACAGACTTCCTTGAAGGCAGGGTGCGATGGTAGCAGTGCGAGACTTTGAATGGGTTTTCACTCGCAGTTTGCAATCTAGTTCAGGTGTTTAGGCCGAATAAGTAAAGATCAGTATATGTAAAACATATGGGTGATCTAAATAGGTTACTAGAGGCACCACTTAGGGCAATTAGATTTCTTGCAGATCTATTATTTGATTCATAAACAAAACCTGGAGATACACTGAAGCAACATTGATCTACTTTGCATTTGTATAACAAATGCAGTTCGAAGGCTAGCTGGCTTGACTTCAGGATCCGTCTGTATGTTTATAAAAGAAACAAGGATAGATAGGCTAACAAGTAATCTAGTCGCTCCCCAGTGGAGTCGCCATTTTGTTATCCGGGAATAGTGTCCGCTCAGATGCTGCTATTCCCACTAAGATGGGTGGCTATCCTTAGAAACAAACAATCAAAGTCTACTATTGTTTTCTTTTATGAAAATAGACAAGAGGAGAACCAAGAAGACCAACCTGAGTCTTGCGCTTGATTTCCTCTCCTTCTTAATAGAGCTTCATTGCTTCTTCTTTGTCTGCCCAGCTTCAAAAGAACCTATGGAATCACAACAACATACTACTATCGAAGAAACAAGGATCTAAATTCATAAATAATACAGGATCAGGTGTGTATTAACCATATAAATGCATATATAAACAAGTACACAAGAATATGGAAGGAAACAAGAATAGCTTTATTAAGATGAAAAGTAGCAAGAGGATCACAACCATGTGCTCTAACCCAGCATCATCCTCTAGCTAAGAAGCCCTTCTTCACCTCAAGCAAAGCTTAGATCACCCAACACTTTGAATGTACACCAGAAAACCAAAAACACTTCTCTATAAGATACAAAATTCCAGCCTTTGGATCTCTGTGATGAGGGATCCATATATAGATGATTACAGGGAGGTGAGTCATCTTATGGGTTCTTGATTAGTGTCCTCTCTCTGATAGTTCCTGCTTCGACTTGGAGAATGATGTCTCTTACTCATCCTTGGTCGAAAACAGAGAGGCAAGTGTCAGAGGGGAAGCTTCTAGAAGATTCCATGATCTTCCACCTCGCATTTTGTCCCTGCCATTTGTCCATTCCTGACCATCGCACTCTACAGAGGAGCAATTCAGTATGCATCACACCTTGTACATTGGGAAGGTGATATGCATCGCAGCCTCTGCACTGAGCTTTCAGTATGGTCCAGTTTTGACCATTTATGAGTAGTTTTCAATGGAGAACTTCTGGGAGATGATGTAATCAGTTGATCTTGTTTCTTTAGGCAGTGAAGCAACACTTTTAGGGACTTAGGAGCCCTCAGTTTATGAACATTTATGATTGGGGTTGAAGTGCCAAAAAATGTCTATAACAGTTGCCCCTTGAAGCATGAGGTCGTTAATCTTTCTGATGTTGGGTGAAATGCTTTACTATGAGGATCCGAAGTTTTTACGAGCTGGGAGGTGACCTGTAATAAGATACAATACAATACATTATTTTGACAACATTTTTTCATGATCTAGCTAAGGCAGGCATTCCCATGCTCAACTTTATGAATTCATTTTCATGTACATAGGACAGACAATCGTCTGTGTGACAAATTGATGATATGGACTCATCATCCAATAATGACAATGACCCTCAAGGTACTATAGTACAATTCACGTGGTGTGAAAAAGGACTTGGCATTGAACACCACGTAAAATCTCTCGGTCGAATGCCTTTGATGTAAACCTGTCGTCGAAAGTGAGAAACTTGCCATTGAGGCATGCAAGCTTCAAAGTACTAAAAGGATTGTTCCTAAGTTAACTTCTTGGATAATGAGCTGATGCCGAAAAGATTCGACCCGTCGTAGGAGGGCCTTAATGAACCCCACATCAACGACACGGAACGAAGCAAATTATTTTGGAGGTGAAAACAATCTGACAATACAGGGTTCAGGGTGGCGGTCATGAAGGAATGGAGCATGAATGTATTGCAGTGGGTGAGACACAGGTGAATTGTTTGAATGACTTCCCTTGAACATATCGTCGACACTGACGATAGATTGGTAGCATTAACCCGAAAGATGGATGGTGTGATGGACCAATGGTGATGACCAGTGAACGGAAAAACCCAACCCAGCTTGGATGTGGAAGGAAAGTGTCATGTTCAAGAGCGACTTGCTACCAATAAAGTTTTTTCAAGTTTTCTTCC
This sequence comes from Pinus taeda, assembly GCA_000404065.3. Lineage (NCBI taxonomy): Eukaryota > Viridiplantae > Streptophyta > Pinopsida > Pinales > Pinaceae > Pinus > Pinus taeda. Next base: position 2,889 of record APFE030488973.1, read on the forward strand.
ATATTCTTGTATGTTTCATTATGTATGCATTTTTATGGTTAACACACATCTGGTCCTGTGTTATTTATGAATATAGATCTTTGTTCTTCGATAGTAGTATGTTGTTGTGATTCCATAGGTGCTCTTTGAAGCTAGGCAGACGAAGAAGAAGTGGCAAAGCTCTGTCAAGAAAGAGAGGAATCAAACAAGGAAATCAAGTGTAAGACTAAGGTTGGTCTCCTTTGTTCCACTCTTATCTATTTTCATAAAGGAAAACAGAAGTAGACTTTACTTGTTTGTTTCTAAGATAGCTACCAGTCTTAGTGGGAATAGCAACATCTGAATGGACACTATTCCCGGTAACAAGTAGGGAGCACTATTAGCCGACATGGAGATCTTTCCCTTGGTGGAGACACTCTATGGTGTATGGTTATGTGTGTGTTGTTGTCGACAAGCCCAACAACTTAATGAAATTTTCTTAAATGTGGTTATTTTGAATCCCTCTATCAATAACACCAACATTTTTGTGTGGAAGGGACACTCACCTTCCTCTAGATCTTTGGGCTCACTTTACTAAACCTTGGTGGTAGAAATGGTGGCACTGGTTTCTGCATCAATGATCAATTTCACCTTTTTGAGGTATAGTTTAGAGTAATAAGCTACATTTCACTTTGAATATTTCACCATGGCCACCAATTACTTCTTTGTGTGACACTCATTTGTGTTATGAGTGGGGCTCTTGTGGAATTCACACCACTTTCCCATGTCTTTCTTCATCTTCCTATTCTTATTCTTTGCTTGTGGCTTTGATGGGTTGTCCTGGCCTATTTCACCATCACTCTATCCTTTATTGTATGGTTTGGGGGCACCCTTTCCTTCATTTAGATTCACATATCCAATGGCTCGCCTCTTCTATTTAATTTTTTTCTCAATTATGGTAGCATATTGATATGTTGCACCAAGTGAGGAGATGTCTAGGAACTCTGTTTCTATCTAGATGTACTTGTGCATACAACCATGATACTTGAGCACCGTATGTCACTCAGAGTCCTTGATACCACACTTTTTACATAAGGTATGAAGATATTCATGAATTCTATCACTTCTTGGTCCCTTTTCTATTGTAGTGTGGTCCATTTTATATGTTTTTCTTCATAGCATCCAATAGGCTAATACTATTCCTTAAAAACATCTTTAAAAGAGTTCCAATAGGGTGTCATTGAAAATAATGTAGAATCCTTTGTGGCCCTTTTCTTCATAGTAAGTTTCCCACCAGTCCTTGATGTGGGGGGTCAACTTTAAGTAGTGCAAAAGTAATTTTTTCTTTATTAGAAAAATTATGGAACAAAGAAATTTATTCTGCCAGATGTAACCATTTATCTAGAGCATCTGCATCTATCTATCCTTAGAATAAAATAATATCAAAATTAACTTGTACCTTAAAGGATTTGGTGTTTCTGAAGTCATTACTAGCTGAAGATGCATCACCTATTGGTATCTGCTGATGGATCTAGGAAACGTTGGCCTTCATTTCATTCATATGTCACTTGAGGGCTTCTTTGAGCAATAATTTGATAGGATCTCTTGCTCCCTCTTCTTTATTTTACTCCATAATGGGAGGTTATTGAGGTCAGTGATGATGGTCTTGCAAGCGCTCAAGTAGTTCAAGTCCAATCTCCTTATACCCCATACCAAAACATGGACAGGAAAACATAGAAAGAGCATACCACTCTGATACCACTGATATGGATTTATGAAGGAACAAAATGAAATACAAAATTAAAATAGAAACACAAATATATAATGAAATTGAACTTAAATCAATAAATAGAAATTGTTGAAATTGTTTACATACATAATGAAAGAAACCTAGCTCAAGCAATGATAGGTTATCTCTGAGAAGAGACATGACAACTACTTGCCTTCCTAAACTATGTTACAATTAGGCTTAAAGGCATATTTATCATAAAGAAAAATTGATAAATGCTAAATATCCTAAATCCTATGTTACTTGGCACGCACGATAGCTCGTTAGAAATATCTATCCGAGGAGAACAATGTTCGACTGTAAATGTTAGTCAAAGACCTTTGTTTTCCCATTTCTCAAAAAAATGTCGTTTAGGTCCTCAAAATGGCTTTGGAAGTTCAAGGCCTGAAAAATGATAATAATAGAAAACTTCAAAAACAGCAAAATCATGCTATGAGCCACTGGAATAGGTCGGTGGACACCAATATCCATCTGCATCAATTGAGATGGTAGCACTTCTTGTTATGATCAGATTATCAACATATACAAAAATAAAAACAATATGTCCTTGTTCATCTGTCTTAATATACAACTTTGGATCTCCATTACTTTTAGCAAACCTTGTTGAGAGAATAATTTATCAATCTTCACATATTGATACATGGTTGCCTATTTCAGTCCATATATTGCTTTTTTTAACTTGTAAACAAGATGTTCTTTTCCTTGCTATAAAAAACGTTTTGGATAAGCAAGATAGACTTCATCCTTTAATTCACCATTTAGAAATGTTGACTTGACATATAAATGATTTAGCTTCCAATTATGCTTAGTAGTTAATGCAATCATCATTGTTTCTTCATAATCTATCCCTTCTTTCTGTGAATAGAAATTTTATACCAGTTTAGCTTTATGGTTATGAATAGTTCCATCAACATTAAATTTAATTTTGAACATTTTGAGGATATGGGAACTTTATCCTTAGGAAATTTTGCCAATTCCCATGTATCATTTTTAACAATAAAATCATATTCTTCTTTCATGGAATTGATCCATTCTTTATGATCTTTGGTTGCTCATAATTTTAAGAATCAACTATAGTCATAACTTGAGTCATTAATGCATAATATTTCCTACTTGATTGGTGTGCTAGTATCTCAATGCTACCTTTTCCTTCAACATCAACCTATTGTTCCTCATATTATTATGCTTTGTTGTATTCACACAGTTTCCATACAATGTACTCTCCTTCTTTTGGAATCCTATATGTAGATTTATGAAATATGAGATCTTTGCTTAAAAACAATTTGTGATTCATTGGATCATACATTTTATAAGATTTATAATTAGAACAATAAAAAATAAATATGCACTTGACTTCCTTGGCATCAAGCTTTCTCCTATATTCTTTAGGAACATAAGAAACAATTTTTCTTCCAAAGATTCTCAAATGACTCATTATTGGTTTATAGCCATGAAATTCTTCAGAAGGTGTCATGTGTTCTAGACCTTTTGCAGGATTTCTATTTTTCAAAATACAATAGTGCTAATTGCTTCAACCCAAAAACCATTAGACAAATTTTTACCTTTTGTTATCCCTTGAGCACATTTAACCAATGTTCTATTTTTCCTTTCTGCTACACCATTTTGTTGAGGAATATGTGGCACTGTAAATTGTTTATGAATTCCATGGCTCTTGTAGTAGTTGATGAACTCCTCTGATGTGTATTGTCCTCCTTGATCTGACCTAAAGATCTTGATGTATTTTCTTGTTTACTTCTCAACCATAATTTTAAGTTCCTTAAAGTATTAAAATACATCACTTTTTCTACTCATAAAGTAGACCCATGTGTATTTAGTTTTACGATCAATGGAATAAGAAAATTTGAAGCTTTAGAAAATGACTTAGCTTGCATGTGACAACATATATCAATATGAATTAGTTCAATAATTTCCATCTCTCTTTTATGTTCTTATAAGATACTATTCCCTATTGTTATCATATGGAAATTGCACACTCATCTGTATGCATTAAGAGACACTCAAATTCAGTGATCAACGTATACAAGGGTGACATTTCAAGCTAGATACACTATGGACACCAAAAATCAAAAGGTTTCCTAAGGTTCATGTTAAAAAAATGGACCGCGCTGGTGTACCATTACTGTAAATTAGAGATCATGTGGTTGTTTCTTCGATAGTCGTGTGGTTGCAAAAATGTCTAGTCAACACCTCAGGCTACAAAATTTCTTGAGCAACACTCCAAATATTGACATGATGGGTTGACAAAATTGAGAATTGGGTCCCAAGAAGCCTTAAAGGCAATGAATTGGTAGCTCTCATCTCATTTATGAGGTGAACCACCACATTGATGAGCCGAGGGTAGGAGAAGTTTCCAAGAAAATCTATAAACAAAAGTTCTAGGAGGGAAAAAAAAAAGAAGCAACAAAGCATTGTTATGCTGTCAAAATTCCTCCCTAAGAAATCAAGCATTTCCATTGATAATATCATTTCATAATTTAGAGAGTATTCATACTTCTTTGATAGGGAGATTAAGCTTGCAAAGATATTGAGGAAGGGAACCTCCTTGTTGAGGATTTTTTAGTACCATTGTCCAAACAATTATCTCCAAGTGTTTTATTTGATCTATTATATTCTATCTACATTAAAAAATCAATAAAGGGAATCTCCATTACCTTATTGATATGGTCACTCCTTTGAGTGTTGTTTATGTGTTTATTTCTTAGTTTTTAGTTTGAGGTTGATATATGATTTTTTTTTCATTACTTACAGTGCTTTGTTTACCCATGATTGTCCACTAACAACATCCACTTGCTTGTGATCTCCTTGCAAGGGAAAACCAAATCCAAGGAAGGTGTATTTGGTACTCCATAGCTACAAAAACATTTACACAAGATGGAGACTCCACTTGTTTCCTTCTTTAATCTAAGAGTTGTCTTTGCAGGACCTTCTCTCTGCATTTTCATTCCATTGTGTTTCTATCACCACTGTAGAATTTTTGTAGGACCTCTTGGACCTGTTTTCGGTCAAGAAAATTGACTGTTCAATTTTTTATGCCAGTCACTTGGTTTTTGTCTCACACAAATGCACGGTATGCACGCATGTGCACAAGAAAAATTGTGAGGTTTATAGAGAGAACAAAAAACCATTGTAATTTTTCTTTCCTAGGTGATTAGCAGCCTTTACTAAATTTCCTTCACTTTTCCATGTATTTTTTCTAGTTATAATTAAAGGGAAAAGTAAGTGCCAACATTCCACACATATTTTTCAGCTTATTTTTCTATTTTAAAAGTCACATAACTTAATTAGTAAAGAAGTGGCCCATTATCCACATATCTTGTTTACTAACCAAAGAATTTTTCATTTGAGTATTTTTTGGGACTAGGACCAAGTGTTACTACAGAAAGCAAGTAATCTTTTCTTCCCTTGTGTGTTTTAGATGAACCTTGGCTCTCATATGAAATCTTTCTTAAAGCACTTGAGTTTTCAATCTCCCTTTAGGTACACATAGTGTAATAGGAAAAGAGTAAGTGGCCCACTATCCACATATTAATTCTTTTTAATACAAGGAAAAACCAAAAACTTAGTTTAATGAGAGGATATTGTAAAGAATCATCACACATCCACATCTTCTCACACTTTGCATGTTCACTTTTCTACTTGCACACACATTACACATCAAACACTAAGCCTTTATAATCTTTGTACAAAAGGGCATCAAGTTTTCGAATCTTTTGAACTTCATTTATTTTTTCTTACATTCTCACACCATAAGTGAATAAATACTCCTAAAAAGCAACAATAACTTGAACCAACTAAAATATTCCCATAGGGGCCATAAAATAATTTATAGCTTAGGTTGGGACCATTGGGGGTAGGCATCCCCTAAGCTGACATGGTCATTCTACATTTTTTAACATAGAGTTTGAATTTTAGGGTGCTTCAAATCCTTCATAATCCAACAGAAAAGGCTACTTGATCACGTCAAAGACCCAATTCAAAGGGTGTTAGGCATAGGTTCAGTGTGTGCGATATTATATGGGGCTACTTGACCTGTATAGTGCTTAGTACTGGTAATTGACTACCAAGAAGCTAAAGACTCAATGTCTCACGTGGGACTAAGGTATCTTAGTGGCCTAAATTAGGGCATCCTTTCCCTATAGGTAGAGGTGCGGGAAGCACTAAAGCCTCATTTCATTACCTTGATTGATTCTTTTGGTTGTTGGAAGCATTTCCAATTTTTTTGGGATATGGCCCCGGTACCTATAGTAAAAGATATCTCTACAAGTCTCAATTACTTTGAGAGTGGAAAGGACAAATAGGTCTTCATAGCATATTTTATCATACATAGAAACAAACAAAAAATCATTTTTCTTGATTGATTTATCACATAGCATAGCTTAAAGGAAAAGTAACCACTTATTTTTCGTTTTGTTTTATGCATGTGATTTTTCTTTGATACATTCTCCCTTCAATAATCATGAAACATAGCACACACTTGACACCATAGGGGACCCCATGATTTCCCATTTCTCTGGCACTTTCAAACCCCCCCCATTACTAGGAGGTGTCCCTATCCTTTCTCCATTTAGGCACAAACGAAATGATGTAGCCACCACTATAGGATCTTCCTTTATTAACGCAACTTTGGTTGGGACCCCTCCCCCTCAAAGTACCACTTTCACCAGCCCTCAAGGATCTCCGCACATTATCCCTTTTGGGAGCCCATACAACACCCCTCCAGAGTGTCCACACAGTTCCCACCAGGATAACCCCTCTTACACTTCCTTGTAGGGAACTCTCTTAAACATTGTTGTTCAAAATCATTCTATGATGGGAAAAAAATAACCAAGTATCATTTCTAGCTTCCTTAAATATTGCATATTTGGGAAAGTTAACCAATGACCCCATTGCACATGGCCTAAATTAGCCACCCACACCTGCAAAGTTACCGTTCAATATCCAAAATTTTGAAGGGAAACAAGGGAAATACCCATGAAACCATGTTATGAATTTTCACCTGTGGTGCTCATCCAATAACATCACTAATGACACTATTCACCTTTGACTGTTTCAACGCAACCTCGTAGGGCAAGCAGTGAAATGGTATATATGAGAGACCTTAGGTTCCCATGAAACCTTTGACTCTCTTTTCATGGCGTGTCTCACCTTTTTCCAACTCCCAATCTGCCAAGATTCAGGATTAAACCTTTTAATCCACTTCAAGGAAACATCACCCGTGCATATTTCTGACCGCATCCACAAATGGAAGAAACGTCCTAGCTTGTCAAAATATCATATAGGAGAAAGACTTGTCCTCAACTTAATTTTGAGAGCCCTCACATTAGAAATCTCAAAAGATGTCACCTCCTCTTGGCCTAAAAATGAGGAAGAGGCTATCTACAAAGCTCAACAATATGAGCTCATATACTCGCAATCAAAATACCTCTACCATGTCTTCCTAGATACTCCTCACCTCCCATATTTTATACTAGAGGTACTATGAGCATCAAATGTTGCAGATGGGTTGATTGGAACCATAGCCCATAATCAATCTAGAAACACTTACCAACAACCTGAAAATGTGAATGGTAGCTAAAAATCTTACCAACAATATGGTCCCACAGTTTTAGAACAACCCCCATTCAATGCGGCATATTACCCTAATCAACCTGAACCTATGCAAAATCCATCCATGCAATACCCTCCCATGCAAGGTGTCCAATACCTTCCCACACAGGGTGGCCAATACACGCCCATGTAGGGTGGTTAGTACCCTTCCACACAAAGAGGCTAGTACCCTCACAGGTCAAAGAAATAATTTTCCAATTCCGAGAGCTCATATGCCAACCAAGGACAATGAAATAGCTTTTTTCCCTTTCTAACACCCCAACAGAATAATTCACCAGCCCAGGCTAATACTAGGGTGAATTTCGCTCAACCATCTTTTCCTTAATATCAACAGTCATTTGAATAGTTGAACATGACAAACCCACCTAATGCCACTAGGAAGAAAGTAAAGAACAAACATAAAGGGGAACCTGGACAAGGGGGAATAAACCAACAACAACCTCTATGGGCGTAGGCTGGGGAAAACCCAAACCAAAATCAAAATCAAGGTCAGACCAACAAAAACAAACAACAACAACATAAGAAAACTAGTGTACGGACTAACCATGCATGTGTTATTTTCAGAGAGTATGGCCATTAAACCGATGATTTTCCTCAACTCCCTAAGTTGAAGAAGATGAAAGATAACAAGAGTGCAAGGGGGGGGGGGGGGACCAACAAAGTACAGTAATACAGAAGCCTTTCCCCCACCAAGGAGTGGTAAACACCAAACATGAACCCTATGAGAAACAGTATTAGAACCCTCTTGGAGGAAATTCCCAAAACATCTCAAATCATGACATTTACATGGTAGGGGAAGAAGTTATTCTACAAATAGGAAACGAAGATTATGGAACTCTGCTAGAAATCAACCCACCCACCATGACCACTAAAGCACCTATAGCACCTTTCATGATCTCTCGACCCATTATAGAATCCATCCCATGTATGGCTAAAGGGCCTCTTCATTGAGCAGGACATAAATCAAAGGATTCTCAAAGCTACAACATAGTTAATGACTTAGCCCAATCTCCATATTTATATGTTAGCATTAGAAGTTTTATAGACATTCCCAACTCAACAGAAAGCCCTTCTTTCTGTGTTAGGTGCAATATACCTTATCTATTCTTGTTTGATGGATTTTGACTTGGATAATGTCGCTCCTCGTCTTCCATCGATAGTCACCTTTCAAATTGTAGTTAAAATTTAGAACCTTAACATCCTTTGTTGTATAGTTGATGAGGGAGCATCCACATGTATTATGTCCAAATCTATTTTTCACAAACTACAATCCCCGAGCTTAAACCATCAAACATAACTCTCAGAGGATACAACATACACCATTTTTCTCCCATCGATATGCTTCACATTGTCTCGGTGCGACTTTCCAGTAAAACTCTACTCATAGACATAGAAGTCCTATATGCCTAGATGGATTACAATATCCTTCTTGGGCATAGCTCAATGTATGCAATGAATATAGTTTCATCTTCATTATTTCATATTATGGTGTTCCCTCATGATGAGAAGATCATTATAATTGATTAGCTCACATACTATGAGAAAAAGACATCCAACACCCATGATGGTGTGTTATCGTCCGTAGGATCTTCTGCAGAGTCGATGAAAATGTTTACTCGAAACAGACTAGGGTTATTCAAGCCATCACTCTCCTTAGTACATATTGTGGGGAAACACCTTTGCTATAGGTTTTCCCTATAGCCACAACAACCTCGGTGTTCGCGATGAGTTTAGAAAACACTTGTCAAAGTCAGGAACTAGTTTTAGACACCCCCAGTGTTGCAACTATTGATTCTATATTCCTTCCCTATGACATCACGAAAACACCTTTCTTATACCCCCCACCAAGTTTTGTCTCATACCAAGTAACATAAACATTAACATTGTCAAATATGGTTTTCATGATACCTGTCTAGTATCTAGCCCCTCAAGCCAGGTCAGCAAACTCAAGTATCACCTCGATGGGCATTATTCTTGTAGACCCTCCTAAGGAACCCCCCCCCCCCCCCCCCCAAATGAGCTACGCCTGCATTGACACCAGCAGGTTCCAGTAAGAGGGATAAGAAAAATGGGAAGAAGGAGGAAGCCCCAAAGTCTTCCTCATTAAGGGAACTACTACCACGTGCTTTTTACAAAGTAGTAGGGAACCCTACCAATATATGTCCTGAATTAATGTAGTTAAAATCTCTTCTGCATGCCCCAAAAAGTCCTATGCGCTCACCTCAACTTGCATGAGAGAAAGCCACACCAACATGCAATAAGGAATTGTGCACCATCCATGCATGCGCTATATGTGGAGAGTATGTGCATTAAAATCATCACTACCTCGAAATCCATCGATATCGAGATGCATTTAGTGTACTCACTCAAGCCAACACCATGGCTCCATAACTTTCTGTGTTGCCAACGATATATAATGGATCCAAAACCATTTTTTGTGTGTTTGAGTAAAAATCACTGCGTACGGTTCATAAATCCACCCATCACCATTCTACCTCTAAACCTCGGTTAGTTTCTAGAAGAATGGTAAAATGACCTTAGGAAGTGTTGCCAAAACCTCCCCACACATTTTCCCTATCTGATAGACCCGACCACTTGATCAATCATCGCTAGGAATTGAGAAAAATTAGAGACATATTTCTCTTATTGGTCCACATTCCGATACCAACTCACTCAAATCAATCTAAACACTCACACAACCATTGTCGCATATGATCCCAAGCACACCATACACATAATTTTCAATACCTTCCACATTTTCAAGCAGCAAGAGTAGCATTGTGACAAACTAGCATTGGGGGCACACACCCTTCTACCGATGCTGATAATAAGATCCAAAGGTGGAAAACACCCATATATTCTCCTTATCATGACATCCACCATGCATGATCATATCGCGCTATGGGAGATACTGATACCCACACCATTCATTACATCAGAACTAGTCTTGTGTGCTCTATTTGTACCAGTGACTCTCATAGTTTTGAGACATGTCATATGTTATGAAAACTTGAAAATATTAGGATATTGCATCTGCTAGTTCACGAAATCCTTAAACACCATCCTCATATGCAATAAGATGCATTGGCTCCTAAAATGCCAACGTTATCACATGAACATTCTCCCACTCACCATCACTTCACCATTGTGAAGATTCTCCCACCGCCTAGTGCTGACAACATGCAACATCACATAAGATTCATTTCCTCTTTCGTAGGAACCATGATTCAGGTTGTCTGCTCAACACTATTTGGTTTCGAGATAGTTAAACCCACCACAATAGTGGCACCTTTTCCGACTGTACAAACCCATCAAATCTGCACATTGTCAACTTCACTAGGTTCTATGACATCATCAACGAAATCATTTTCTTGTTTGTCTACCAACATAGCTAGGTCCCAACCATCTCTACACGAGCTCGGACAAACCACTTCACCATTAGATAATTTTTTTTTTTCATACGAATATATTCTAGAGGACATTACAAAACTTGAATTTTCATGGAATTCCATACGCCATTGATCATTGTTTCTTCCTAAAAACATATTTGTTCCTATTGATGCACCAAGTAATGACTTTTTCACAATAAAAACAAAGGATTTCCCACCACTAAGACAGGTAGATTGATTTAAAAACCCCATCCCAACACCAAACAAATTTGAGGAAGGAAACATGTCAAATATATCACTTACCATCAAGGTAGATATTTCAACCAAACTTGGCATAGCTGAGGAAAATCTCACTATGGGCAACATTCTCTCCAGAGGAGGTGGCCTCATATAAAACCATTTTTCAAGAATATAGGGATATCTTTGTATGGGCTTACTTTGAAATGTTGGGCATCATTCCTACCATCATGGAGCACCATATTAACACATGACCTAATTCCAACCCTATTAGGAAAAACCAACATCAGCTCCACCTTTCTAAAGAAGAAGTGATTAAGAAGGAAATTGATAAGCTCCACAAAGTTGGTTTCATTTTTCCTATCACTTACAACTCTTGGGTTTCTAACCTTGTACATGTCATAAGAAAAGAGGGAACCATTCATGTCTGTACTAATTCTAGAGATCTGAATAAAGAATGTCCCAAGGACAACTACCCTACACCCTTCATTGACCAAGTTATTGGTGCATGTCCTAGTCATGAAGCCTTGTCCTTCATAGATGGCTTCTCAGGTTATAACCAAATTCAGATTCACCATATAGATCAATATAAAACTACCTTCACAACCCCATGGGGTACATTCACATAATGATTCATTCCCTTTGGTCTTAAAAACATTGGTGCCACCTTCCAACGGGCCATGAATTATATCTTCCATGATCTAGCTCATCTCATACTAGCTTATTTGGATGATCTCACATTATGATCCAAAAAGCACTCAGATCGTTTGGAGGATCTTTATTTAGAGTTTCAGAGATGTTGACAATATGACCTACACTTGAACCCCCTCAAGTGTTTCTTTTGCATCAATACAAGAAGATATTCAGATTCATTGCTTCCCAGCAAGGTATTAGAGTTGACCCTTTGAAGGTCTAGGCCACCCAGGAGATACCACCTCCAAAACATTTAAAGTAGTTACAAAGTTCGCAGGGTAAGGCCAATTTATTATGTACTTTTTTCCTAATTATGCCACCCATGTGCATGAATTTTTGCACCTTCTTTGTCAGGGCATCCCCTTCCAATGGGATGAATAGGCCCAATAATCATTTGAAGCCCTAAAATATGCATTATCTCAAGCTCCATTATTTGGCCCTCCTAACCACACTAAGGACTAGACCCTTTACCTATCAACATCTGAAGTAGCAATCGCTAAGGTATTAGTCCAAGAAGGACCATATGATAGAGAGCATGTTATCTATTACATCAACAACAACTTCTCTGAACCTACCTTGAAGTATGATCCAACAAAAAAGACAACCTTAGCCCTAGTACACTTTGTACAAAATATTCAACATTATATCATCTTATGGATCACCACTATAATAGAAAATATTTATCCCATGATATATTTGATTACTCGTCCTATGATGAATCATAAATACCGTTGATGGGTAGTTATCCTACAAGAATTCAACCTACAGTTTTCTTCCAAGAAAATCCATAAGGTTCTCATCCTTGCAAAGTTCATTATAGATATCCCTACAGAGAACCAAAGGTCCCTCATCAATGCTTCTTTCCCTGATGAACATTTTTTCTTCATATCTATGGATGACCCCTAGTACGATGGCATTCTCCTCTTTCTTAGAACTAAAAATTTCAATCCTCAACTTACTTATGATGATCGATGACGCATTCGCCATCAAACCCCTCAATACCTTCGCATGGAAGATGTGTCGTTGGGTCGTGCTTTTGTCACCATTTTTGATACCTTGTCTTACTATTTTTTATTATATCTTACTCTATTTTTCTCCTTTTGATACCTCAAATCATCCTATACTGGTTAAAATATTTTAGCTCATAAATCGAGGTAAGAGTTACAATTAGGTTTGTTTTTACATGTCTTTGGTTAGTTCATATATATGTTAAAATACTTCATACTCTTTTGACTCACTTTGACTGACTTATCACTAGGATTCCTAGATATTAGTATGGAGACTTGAATGCATTGACATATCACTAGTGATTCAACATCTAGCTCAAAGTGCATTAGGATGTTATTCAATACCTATTTTTTTACTCCATTTAGTACCTAATTTTGTACTCCATTTGGTACCTTGTTCCAAAATTGGCATTAGTCAAACTAATGGAAATTTCAAGGAAGTTTCTCTTGTTCGTGATAGTAACAACAATGCCTTCAACCTAAAGATAGTGCTACAATCATATTGCCATAGATATGATGGAATGATCGAGTGATGCTTGAGAATCTAGCTTATCGTAATTAAGCACATTTCATACTTGCAATATTTTTCTTGATTATTTAGTTACAACTATCTTAGGCCGTGAATCTCTTTAAGAGGGACAAGGACTAGTGTTAGGGGGTAGCGAGCTGAAGCAAAGAAGAATTGTGACTTTGAACACTATATGATTCTATTTTAATTCATTTGGGAAATGTTGTACTCATGTTTTATTGAAGATTATTAATATAATTGATATCAGATTTTATACTTATGAATTCATGTGTCTCTAATATTTAAACTTATTGTGTTGATCTAGCTTGTCTAAGGTCGTGGCAATGGGCCACCATCGACCTCAACCAAGTTATGTAATTGATATTAGTTAGATAGGAAGTGTGTGTGTGGATTAGTATAGAGTAATTACACTTGGAATATTTGTTTATTGTGGTTCTTATACAGTCGGCACTTAGAAATGCGATCAAACAACCTTTAAATCCTTTATAGGTCTAAAAGTTATTCCTTTAAAACTTTCAGTTGATGATTGATTATCAAAAGATAGATTTCCATTTAAATTTATTAATTTTGTGAAAACATTTTTATATAGATTCCTTGAGTGTGTAGGCTTTTCTTTCACTAAGCATTTCTGCGATTGAATCAATATGTTTTGATTCAAATTGGATTCTGGAAGGTTGGATTTTTACACAGTCTTAAGACTGAGATAAAGCCTTTGATAAAAAATGAAATACCTAATTGTTTGTGCATTAGAATTTCCAGTGAAAGTCTTTGCAACCAATGATTAATAGCTTGATAGTTTCCATAGGATTTTGTATGGGTTGTAGATCATTTATTTTTTTTCTTCAATAAGCTTTGAATGGATTTATGAAATTAGAGAGTCATGTGAATGATCTTTGAGTTTAATAGCATTTAAGTGATTAATTTTCACTTTCTAGTTTGACCCTGGGGTTAATTCTGCGTGGAGATATTGATTACTTGAATTGAACTTTGAGATTAGGATTATGGTGCTATTGAGTTTTTTCCAATAAGGCTTTTAAGCATGAATTAGTTGTATGATTGTTGAAGACAAATTAGTGATTTGAATTGTGTGTGTTATTAGGAATACTTAATAAGCTTCTTTATTTCAGTAGACTTTTAGTGAGTAATGGAATGATTTTGAATTAGGGACAGAGATTGGAAAGAACATTCGGTACTTAATGTAGTACTAGTTTTCGAATATAATAGTGAATGTCAATCTGAATCGTAATATTTTTTACTTTAAGATTAGGAATTCAAGATTGACATTTAAAATTATAGGGACCTAAAAGATCATATAAAAACCCTAACATTTTTGGCATCATTGTCAGGGAGTTGCAAATGGTACATGTAGTATTTTCTTTTGGTAGATTTATATGTGTGACAGGGATTTTGCAGGATATTTAGAGGGCAGAGAAAGTATGGTAAGAAGTGAGTGAAGAGCCACACATCCACTATGGTGGGGTTGCTCCAAAGTCTGGTTGTCCTTGATCAATTTCTATAGTTTTTCTTTTGTTATGCGTAAAATTATAGGTAGACCTAGAGATAGTAAGGAAAGATTTATTCATAGTACGAAATAACTTTCAAAATTATTTGGTCCTACAAAGACCCCCAAATTAATCCTACTAATCATTATGCTAACATCAAAGAGGAAGGAAAACATTATGCTACAATAGTGGCCTTAGAAAAGGAAATAATTCACTTAGAAGGGGCGGTATAGCTTGAAGGCTCACCACAGCAGGAACATGCCATACTAGGAGATGTTGTAGGAGCATAAGCAGTGGTAGTCTCATAAATGGAATATTTAGTAGCAGGACCTTAGAGACACTTGGCAATTGGGAATATAAAACCTAGCTTAGTTGAATCTTCCTCTAGTTGGAGTAATAAACTAGAGCCTACTACTTTTAGACCTATTAAAATAATGGTTGATAGAGGAGGAGGTGGAGAGAATAGAAATAATGACAGAAACAATAACATAAATGATGACCAAAACAATGACAAAAATAATGGTGGTAAAAATGATAGAATTAATACCCTACTTAATGGTGACAAAAGAGATGGACCTAGATGAGAATCTGAGGAGAACAAGGAAGAATCATATACCACATTTGGATTTCCAATCCTGGATATTACTATGAAAAATATACCTTTGGCATCTCTTCTACTTGTCCATGGTACGTCTTTTGAAGACCCTGACTCTTTTCTGTTTGAGTTTGATATTATTTGTAGAAGTTATAACTATCATGATGATGCAAACAAGATCAAACTATTTCCCACTACCCTAAAAGGTTCAGCCCTTAGGTGGTTCATGAGCTTGGGAGAACACACTATTTATTCCTGGGATGATATGAAATCAATATTTCTTAAGAACTATCAAGATTATTGTAAAAGTAGAGATATCAATAACATTTTAAGAATGCAGCCAATGGAAGATGAGAGTTTGGAAGAATATCTTGAAAGGTTCCTTTATAATTATCATAAATCCCGAATAGGTAATTTGGATGAGAGGACCCTTAGGACTGTTTTCTTAAAAGGGCTAAGGGAAGAATGTATTGAAACCTACATCTCTTAAGCTCTAGGGACATCTATAAGAAAAAAATTCTTGAAATAGCTGCGCTACATAGAACTTATTCCAGAAGCCAAGCGAAGGTATGCAAAAGAATTTGTGAAATCCCAAGGGATTATGTATCTCGAAATTCTAAACCTGTCCAGGGTGGTGTTACTCGAACTAAACTAGGGAATCTTTTGGAAAATTTTAAGACACAAATCCTGAATACTATAAGTGACGAGTTGGATACTCTAAAAATCAAGAGGAAATAAGAAGAAGAGAAGGTTGCTTTAGCCATTTTCTACCCTAAATGTAGAAGAAAACATGCTGAGAGAGAATTTCGTATAAATGTAGTAGAAGATTGTGGAATTTACACCCATGATCACCCCACTGAACAGTTCCCTTCTTTACCAGGATTACAAGCTATTTATAAAGGAATGGTTGAAATAAGTGAGCTTACTCAAACTTCTATAAGACCACCATGGAGGAAACCAAACAATAATCCTTGTCACGACCCTAATATGTAGCCTTTCCCCAATTTCAACCATGGAACTCTCAAACATCTTATCCTCCACGGTCAACACAACCACCTTAGAATTCACCATGTAATCAAGGATGGAAAGGAAACTCTTATGGGAATGTCTTTCAATCCCAAATTCCAGTACCTTCATATCCCCATTACCAACCACAATATCCACCTTATGTACCATATACACCTAATGTTCCTCAGTACTAGCAAGGGTATATCCCACCTTATCCCACACAATAACAATATGCATTTCCATTACCACCTCCATTACAACAGCCACAACCACTACCACTACCTCAAAATGCCAATCCATCTTCACAACAGATGCAGTTATCATTTAACTCAAATCCTCCTAGTCCAACACAATTGCCTGCATAGCCCATATATAATCCTAATAATAAACCTCCTCAACCTATGCAAAACATCAAACTGGAACCTTTTCCCACTTATGTTATCACTTCCTTCCCATAAATGAAATTCAACTTAGGTCTAGGAAAGTGATTTATAAAAATAAATTTATAGTGGTTATACAAGAGAAGGATACCCTTTTAGAATCTGAAGACAAATCAAATGAACAAATGGAAAATGAAAAGGATGATGTAGTAAGAGAACCTTAGGAGCTCTTGGAATCTAAGGAGCCTCCTTTTCCTGAAATATTGCCTGTAAAGAATACTTAGTCACCTAGAGAATATGATTTGGATTTCAAATTAAGGAATTTTTGTATAACTTCCCTTAATTACAGATCGTTAGAGATATACCTATTTACACTAAGATAATTAGGGATATTTGCATCAACAAACTAGGAAGGAAGAAAAATAATAACCAAACTATCAAAGTAATCAACGAAATGTCAAAATTTATATCTGGAATTCCACTAAAATATGACGATCTAGGGAATCTAGTAGGACTATAGGAATCAATGGAAAATTTCCGCCTAAAACCTTTATTGATATGGGAGCAGCCATCAATGCAATTAATGTTGATACTATGACATTGCTACAACTAAATGAGGTAGAACCCACACTTATTGTATTGGAATTAGCAGATAAGTTTGTTGTTAAACCTGTTGGAGTCCTAGAATATGTGATGGTAACAGTGGCCTCTTTGGAATATTTGATTTATTTCATAGTAATTTATCCGAAGACTACTACAACAGAAAAACCAATAGTCCTAGGTCAACCCTGTCTAGCTACTACCGATGCTATCATTGGGTGAAAAACTAGAGAAATGACTATCTTGAATGGATATCAAATCGAAAGATTGACCATTTTTCCACCTGTTCAATTAGCCAATGAACTCCATCTTTGGTTGGAAATCCCTTATGAAGAGGAGGAATGTATGCTTCCCCTGCTAACCTTAGAACAATCAAGGGGAATTTAAGAACAATCAGAGGAACATGTTTTGCAACAACTTTTATCTTATATAAGATGTATTGAATACCATGTTTCTTTTAGTGGTTATAATCATGTTTTTAGCAGTGAGTTTCAAGAAACTTGTTATCCTGTTGTGTTTGCATAATTTACTATTGCAACCATAGAAGAAAACAGGGAATCAAGTGTACAACCTATTGAAATCATTTCTAGTAAAACATTGTATATAGGTATAGAATTAAGTATTGAACATAAACAACAAGTAGTAGAAATGATCCAAAAACTATCTAGGCATTTTGTTTGGACTATTTAGATATGAAAGGGATTCACCCTGACACTTGCATACATCATATCTACACCAATGAAGAAATCAAACATGTAAGGTAGCCACAAAGACACATGAATCCAACCCTTAAAGAAATTGTCAAAGGTGAACTTAGAAAAAAATTGAGGGAAAATTTTATATATCCCATATCTGATAGAAAACAAATATCTCCTTTAGTGTTGGTTACCAAGAAAAATGGGAAATGGATAATCTACGTTGACTATAGGGAGTTAAACAAGGTCACTTTGAGAGATTATTTTCCTCTACCTTTTATTGACCAGGTGCTTGATACCTTATAAGGGAAAAAGTGTTTCTCTTTCGTAGATGGGCACAATAGTTACAATTAGATCCATATAGCCTTAGAAGATCAAGAGAAAACGACTTTTACTTGCCCTTGGGGTACCTATTCTTACAAATTTCTCACATTTGGCTCTGTATCACTCCAACCACCTTTTAGAGGGTTGTTTTAGCCATTTTTGTTGACATTATACATGGTTGTATGGAAGTATATATGTATGACTTCATAATGTATGGCAATGGTTTTCAGGAAGCTATGGAAAATTTAGAAAAAGTTTGGATTTGTTGTTAGGAAACTCATCTAGCCCTTAGTAATGAAAAATGAAAAATGGTGCAAACTAAGGGAATTTTCCTTGGTCGTCATCTGTCACAAATAAGGATAAAATTTGGCCTTGAAAAATTCAAGGTAATTTCATAGATTCCAATCCTAACATCGTAGAAAGAGGTAAGAATTTTTTTGGGCATGCAGGGTATTATAGGAGATTTATTGAAAATTTTACCAAACTTGTTTCACCTATGCATAAATTGTTGGCTAGAGATGTTGTTTTTTCATGGAACGTTGATTGTCAAAATGTTTTCCAAGTATTAAAAGACATATTTTCAACTGTTCCAGTGTTGAGAGGGCCTAATTGGTCCCTCCCTTTTCATATTTGTACTGATGCATCAGATACATCCCTCGAAGTTGTGCTAGGACAAAGGGAGGATCACATTCCTTATGTTATTAATTTTTTTAGCCAAAATATCTCACATACAGAACGGAATTACACCATTACTAAAAAGGAATTATTAGCAGTGGTTCATGCTATCAAAATATTTAGGCACTATATTACTGGTTACGAAAATTTTGTCCATACTGATCATTCAACTATTAGATTTCTTATGAGCAAACCTATTACAAATGGTAGAATCACTATATGGTTACTTTTTCTTCAGGAATTTAATATTACTATGATTGACAGGCCTAAACGAGACAATCTAGTCACATAATTTTTATCCATAATGAACATTTCATAGGACATTGCCCCAGTTCCAGATGATTTTATTGATGAGAACCTATTCACCATTTCCACTTATACTCCCTCGTTTGTTGATTTGGCTAATTACTTGGTGATAGGGATGTTGCCACAAAATCTATCTACCAGGGAGAAACATAAGATTGTGCAGTTGAGTGCCAATTATTCATGGATAAAAGGAGACCTATACCACACTGGACTTGATCTAATCATGAGGAGATGTGTGTGAGAGGACGAGATTTATGATGTCTTGAAAGCTTGTCACATTGAACCTTGTGGTGGGAATTTTGGGGATAAAAGGAAAACATATAAGGTGCTACATGTGGGCTATTATTGGCCCACTCTTTTTAAATATGCCAATAAATTTGTTTCGATTTGTGATGCTTTTCGAAGGATGGGCAGACCTATTCCAATTCATGAGATGCCTCTTTAAACACAACTACCAATTGAATGTTTTGAAAAGTGGACATTATATTTTTTAGGGCATATTTCTCCTATGTGCAGAAAGAAGAGGTATATCTTAGTCTGTACCAGTAATGTGACAAAGTGGGTGGAATCTAAAGCCTTATATTCCACCACTAAGAACTCTATTGTAGATTTCATTTTTAAGACATATTTACTCTGTTTGGAGTACGTAGAGAGATTTTCATTGATTAGGGGATACAATTTACCTCCAAACTAGTAAAAGTTATTACTGAACAGTACCAAATTAAGCACCAGAAATCTACACCATACCATCCTCAAGCAAATGGATATGTAGAATATACCAACAAAGTCTTGTAATCTATTTCAGTTAAAAGAATTCAACTACACCATGGAGATTAGGTTGATAAGTTACCAAAATAACTTTGGGCTTGTCAAATAACATGGAGAAATGTGACTAGATACACTCCCTATGAGCTGGTATATGGGGAGAAGGTATTGTTGCCCATTGAATTTCTAGTAAAAACATTTTGACTTGTTTCTCAACATGGGATGGATTTAGATGAAGCTCAAAATCAGAGAGTGCTTCAGTTGAATGAAATTGATTAAATTAGATAGGATTCTCTCAAAAATACTATGTTGGTACAACACCAAAGGGCCCAATAGTATGACAATTATATTAAAAAGAAAGTCTTCCAACCAAGAGACTGGGCACTATTGTATGAAAACAAGTTTAAACACTGTTAACACTCAGGTTGTCCCTTGCTCCTTAAGGGATACGACCGAGGTAACCACAGACCAAGCTTTGGACTGCCGGTCCTAGCCTACCAGCAGTCAGAGATGGCTCTCTCTTCGGGATTTAGCTTTGTTTAGGAAAATGATTTCAGGCTAGTTATTATGCACATGGTTTTTTTTTTGAGTTTGGCAGGATGAATGATCTATTCAGGCAGTGTTGGCATGTGAAGCGTAAGAGGTTTAGAACATTGGGCATGGAGTCAAGGATGTGGACTGAAGGATGTGTTTTCTTTGGCAAAGAAGGGACTACAGAGCAGGATAGCTACACAAGGAATAATATCAGGTTTGAATGAGGATGGAAACGAATGTCAGGGAATGAAAGACAGCTAAGTAATTTTCATTCATGCTAACAGAGGGAACGTGACTGAATATTCTATAGGAGCAATTAAGAAATTCCTACAACAATATTCATATACGGAGGAAACTAGTGCAAATATGAGCCTAAGAGGAATTCATATTTATAGGCTAATTTAGAAGGAAAACATAGAGAAAAAGCAAGAATTGAGGGCAGAGCACGGCTAAGCAACATCTGAACTATACTTTTTTCCTGCAAGTTTAGATCATGACACAGATACGGTATAGCAAACATAGCAACTTTAGAAAGAGATGAGGAAAACTTATTAGTCCATGAGGAAACACGAGAATTCTGCAATCTTGTTCTTCAGCCATCAAATACACATTTGAACAGTCCAAACACCAATGTTCCAGCAAGCTCTGTTTATTAAATCTCTTAGAGCGTACACAGCAAGTCTCAAAATGAGATTAACGATCAAAACATCTCTCACCCTTTGAACAACGAACAACGTTGTTTAAATAGGCAAAATATCTATTACAAGCAGATCTCAAATCGATCTAATGGAGTCACAGCTTCTACCCTAATCTGTACTGAAATAAATGCAAGAAAATATCTATCTAAGCGGCGCTGGAGGTAGCAGTACTAAAATGGAGTTTAAGTATGGGTCATTTCTTGTGATGCGCTGGATATTTGGCCATAACTCTGTAATAACTGCCCAGGAATCCTTTTTCGGTATTGTTTAGGCGGTTCCATAAAATAATCTTTGCCTTTTTGGATTGAGGCGGTGGCTAGTGCATTGAAACAGTAAGATATCAATGATGGTTGAATCATCACAGCTGAGTTGCCGACATTCTCTCTGTTCAAGATCATCCAAAAATATGTAGTCTCATCTGGACTGTTATTGAAAACCTGGAGGACAACTAGATCAATGATCTGTCCAACCGACAGATTGCATCAAAACTCATCCTGCAAGTATCTAACAAGCACTCTGTCTCCATTTTTAATGAAGCCAATCGTGCCATGACCATAGCCGCTGCTTCTTGATCTCTTTGCTCTTCAGTAGATCCTACTGGTGACTAGATTGATGGCCGCAGTAAAAACTGAAGAAGCGCTAGAATTTCGGAAAGAGTGGGTTGAGCAAGTTGAAGAGATATTTTATCATACGAGAACTGTAGCAAACACTGGTGCGATTCCCCGCATGGCAACGGCTATGCTGAAAGTGAAACCTGAAGCTTATATTCCGCAGTCTCTGTCCCTGGGACCTTACCACCATTGGAAGCTAGAGAAAGATATCAAATGACTCTGTTTTCTGCATGAGGTATTTATCAGAATAATGAGCTCAAGATGTCAACTGCCGACGGATTTCTCCTCGAGCACCGGTGAGAGGATTGTTCTCAGAGGGGATGGTGAGCGCCCGGGAAAAGTATTTGAAGTAGTATTCCTGGCTTTTTTCCATCTTCATTTACTGTCGAATTTCTCTGGGATTCAGCTGGAAGTTCATCATTCTTGGTGAAACGAGGAAAGACAGCCCCGTAGCTGAGAGATCGGATCAAGGGCCAAATGCGACCTTCGCACCTCTGGTTCAGACCAAGGTCTTGTGGGCAACTCTGTATATCACCCCCTGCCGCCCGACTATTGCTCGACCCCATGAGATCCATGGCACATTCCCTCGACACAAAGGGCTATATTCAACATGTTATTTGCAGCATTCCACAACACACGGTGCTTTCGATATTAACTCATTGCATCATAACAAACATGCTCAAAGTCATCCACAAATGATTTCCAAGATGTGTAGTCATGAGATTCAATCTTTTTTCGAATCATAGAAAAGCCCATGGGCTTTCTGTGAATATCAGAATTATTTGAACTGGAAGGATCTTGTATGTGATTTAAAAAGATCCCGTATTCATCGAAGCTGGTGTACAAATAAAGTCATCATCAACTGGTCTTCCATCTGCAGCACTATTTCTATGTTCATATAAAGAGAACAAGGAGTGTTGTGACACATATGTTGAAAACTTCTCCACATCTCCAACTTTCTTTGTCTTGCGATGTAAAATACGCTGTTGGTGATAATGGGAAATCAGACAAGTAGCTCTTGCAGCAGAAGCCTTAGTAAAATGTGCATGATCTTTTGCCAACTTTTTAGATTGAATTTCTTTAAGCTTTTTGTCATAACAGGAAACCCGAGACTGAAACTCATTAATCTTTAATTCAAGCCATCTACATCGCCATTCTATATCACGCCTGTAAGATTTCCAGTCATCTGATAATGTATTTCTTACCCTATTTGTAGACACATGATCATGATCCTCCATAACAGGTGCAGGTACATTCTGAGGTATTGATTGACCTGAACCACATGTTTCCTTATAATCATCATCGATGTCTGTCTCTCCAAAAGAACTTGAACACTCAGTAGCCTGCTCAGAAGAAACAAATCTTACATCATCCTCAATGCATCTTATGATGTCAACCACTATATCATCTACTTCTACAATGGGCAGAGAAGTATTGTGTAAACCAGTATTACTTTTTGAACAACTTTCCAGTGATTCTTATGTGTGACCCAAAATTCTCACGCATGGTGTAGAACACAGAAGATCCAATGGCCTTTCAACTGTGGGAAAATTATATGTTACATTAGCTTCAAGTTGTTGAACATTCTTCATTCCAACTGGTTCGATAGATACATTTTCTGGTGAACCACTACAAGTTAATTTTGTGTTGCATTTTGAGTTATTATGGTTCACTTCCAAAATGACTGCATTGCCTAGTGTACCATCCCCAGTATTAGAAGGATCTAAATCCTGAGCCACAATCTGCTTATTTGTTTTACAAAAGGAACCAATTTTCTCAGACTTCTCTTCCAAATATGCACTACCGAGAAACTGATGGATGCTGTTTGGTTATGCTAGATATTTCTAAATTTCCAATTCCCCTTATACCCTGGGAAACATAGGATGCATCAGACAGAGCAGTATTTGAGGCACTAAAAGCCACTTCACCACATTCCCTGCCAGCTGAAATATGAGGGGAATGCACAACAGATATATCCTTTGGAACCGACTTGAAAACAATATATTCATCATCATCTTCATCGCCATTATCTGTTTTTGAACAAATATCCTTAAATGATACATTGTTTTTTTCGAATCCAACTACAGACCAGTCATTAAGTCCAACACAATTGTATTGATGATGTCTAACATCCCGCCCAGCTGCAGATGCCTTTTCATTTTTATTCATCCCTTTCAGCTCTCCAGCCATGAAAAACCTCTGAGTCTCTTCGTCATAGTCAATTCCATTCCCTGTACCATCAAATGCTATTCCAATCACCCTTCCTGCTGCTAGGAGAAGATCAACACGCACCTGCAATTCCTTTCTCTCTTTCAGACTTATGCCAGGAGGAGATATAGAATAATCTAATCCTGACTGAGCATGACTAAGAGGAATAAATCCCTGTAGTTCATAATCTTCCCACAGTGTAATACCACCTTCAGTTGGCATTCCATGGCTATCTATATTAGCATCCAAATCCTTACTTTCATGCAGTGTGTTCAGAAGAGCAACAAATTGCCTCCAAAAGAAGGACCTTGCATTATAATATTCTGTTTTAATCTTCATGTCCAGAGATCCATTTTTATATGCCTTCCTTAATTGCAAAAGGTCTGAATTGTAAGACAAGACGTTGTCATCACCCAAAACTAACCTTTCATCTTTTGATACTACTGAATGACTAACCACGTTAAATACTAGGTAGAAGTTGTCTACATAACATCAAAACATGGCTTTCAATATCCATATCCATAAACAGTGATAGCAACCCATCCTCTTCTTCAGCTAAAAGAATCTCCAGGTCCGAGTCATTGTCATAGTCAAAAGATGGGTGTGTTACACATAGGTTTATGCCTTCACGTTGAGTCCCATCCTTATCTTCCATATCAGATGCAGAATTTTGACCAGAAGGATTTTCCGTAGCTAGAAGTGGCTCCTCAAAATTTCTGAAAGTACACTCGCGAATACTTCATAATTTACAAAAAGGAAATACATCCAACAAAGCGTTATTATTAATATTGTATCAAAGGGGAAAATATCTTTCTCGGTTATCAGCTTGCTTCTTCCATGTCATGATCAATGTCATTGTCTCCATCATAATATTCATCATCTCGCTGGATCTGTCTGTCTTGAGTATGCTGGATTAAGTTCATCTTCATTGTTGTATAAGGCACTTTCTGTGCTCACAATGAAGCACTCTGTATCAATGAAATACAATAAATTTGGATCTTTTATATACTTCCGGGCTATGTCTCTTGCATTTTGTAGCAAGTAATAGGCTAGTATCAAGCACTCCAATGGCTTCTTAGAAAAACTGGCCGAAAGGATACAATGGTTCCTCCAATGACTTTAGTTCCAGTGAGTTCAACGAATTAAATACCTCCCAACATTCATTGTAAAATTGGGAGATCCCTTCCTTTTCATGTGGGAAATAACCAGTAAGTTCAACAACGAAATCCTCAAATTTTCTATGAACACGAACAAAAAGACCATCGGGCAAATGGTAATGGACAGTTGTTGGATCAGGTAATAACTCCATTTTGCAACCAACAGCTTCCAATGCTTTTGTGATTAAATTTATAGATCCCTGCCCAACCAAACCACTGGACATTCCAATACCAACCATTTGAAGAATGAACTCTTGTGCTCCATCTTGTCTGGGTCTCGGTCATCACACTTGTCTGTCTCAAATGTTTGCAGACAAGGTTTGTGCCCTCCTTGCCTCAGTAGCAAATATGGAACATTGTGGCACGCACAGTATGACATATTTGGCCTGAAAACATATCGATCATGAAAGATGAATACCTGCTATGAGCAGGAGGCTAACAGTGGCTCCACTTGGGGATGGCTTTTCCTCGCGAAAAGTCAAGAACAACAGTTCAGAATGCCTTGTCCATTAATTGATGCTATTCTCTACAAAATTCCCTTTGCCGGATGCCTTATTAATCCTACCTACCTATCCTAACCAGCACTTACTTTGCTGTCAGGTGAAATCAAATAACCAGTGCAGCCACTTAAGCAACTGAAAAAAGAGATGAACTGGCTCACTGACTGTTAATGAACTTGGAAGCACTATTCGGTCATGTGCCCCCATGATCAAAATTGTGGTATAGAAAGGCCGCTGCTGATGTATTTGGTCCTCACAATGAAAGCATGCTAAAGAACTTGAGTTAAGAAGCAGTTCTATGTAGTCTACTATAGGATCAATAAAAACATCATGTGGGATAGCTTCTTCTGGGCTTTCTTGGTCGGATGGAAAAGTTGCATCCTTGGTAATAAGCCCTGCAACTAAATCTTTAATCTTTGCCTTAGAAACATAATTATCCTCAATCTGTAAGTCAGAAGGTAGTACTATTTCCTCATGACTTGGGGAAGGAAGATTTTGAAAAAATTCTTCAGGATCTCGAAAATGATATGACTGGATTTGAGATTGTAAGAATTCAATTTCATTTTCATATCTTTCAACAACTAAATCAAGAAAA
>APFE030488973.1:45146-71012 GCA_000404065.3 Pinus taeda
GGGGCTCCCTAGCCCATTGGATACATCAGGAAAATTACTCTCCCATGAGAAATATATCAAGAGAGTAAGCAATTTTGCGGCAACACAGATTTCAGAGGCACCTAGTACATCTTCGGAAGTAGGCCCAGTAACAGGGCAAATTCTTTTTGATAGAGTAGATAATTTATTTTTTATCAAGAATGAAATTGCACATTTGTTTGATGAGCCCCCTCATTTTTACAAATATACAGAGGTTGATGAGACCATGGGGTCTATTTTGAAACATCAGTTACCTTCATCAGACATATGGGAAGAACTGATACGATTACTGTTAAATCAAAGTCAGTAATTGTAATTTTGCCTTTGGAAATATTCAGAACTTCACACACAGCATGGACAAAGACACATCAATAGGTATGTGGACAAAGTCTGAGCCAACTCAGCACAGGTACTCGGCCACAACAGCAGCATCAGCAGTCACAGGTGACACGGCCAAGAAGAGACAGAAAGTTACAACTTCACAGACATGTCATTCAGCAGTTATGTCAAAGCACCAAACCGACTTCAACCGACTCCGTGAGGCCCAAAGGTCAAGATTGTTCTGACAGGAGTAAAGAGCACTTATCTGGTATTAAAATATTGTAATAACTTCTCGTCTACTACTCCTGTACGAGTTAAAGTAGATATTTATTTCTCAGATGACTCAATGCCCGAGATATTTTGTAATAGACTTCTATATATTCCCCCTCGCATTTGTTAGCAGGCGTTGGACTCTGGATGTAAGAAATCTCTTGATATCTATTCTGTAGCTCTTCTACTGTAAATCTTCGGACAACTAATACAAAGAATGATGGGATTTCTAAAGCATTCTCTCTTTTGATGTCTTGCTGATGTATGGCTCCATATTGCAGGATTCCTGCATATTTCATGGCTCAATAAGTTTCCTTGTTTCTCTCTGTTATATCTTTGTTTCTCTCTGTTATATGTTTGCTATCTTTAATATATCATTCATGTTATCCATAGGTTACATATCTTAATAGCAAGGAAAAAGAATAGTCTCAGGATTTAATCACAGATTACCCTGTACTCGATCCAAGCTATTATAAATGTTTTCTTCAGTTATGGGAAAGAAAGTGTAATTCTTAAATGCTACCTTTCTTACTGTATTACCACAGTGATCTATTGTTTTAGGAATTCAGATAATGCTCCTAAGAAAATAGGTCCTTTCTCACACCCAGCTCAGTAAAGAATTCTTAACTGCTCTTCACTAGTTGACAATCACTTCACCCTCACAATTTACATTTTGTTCCATGACATGTAAAAGGCCCTGTAATTCTAGCTGCACTTAAGCCAGGATTTCAAGGAAACAACTGCTAAAGACCCCATTGCCCAATGGACTAATTTCATCCGCAGATAACACTTCAAAGCTATCAGAAAACATCCCCCAACCAAAGAAAAACAAACAAACCTATACCTCATAACTAGCCTAAAACCTGTATAAAAATAGTGACAAACCTTACAGAGAGAGCCCTCTCTGATTATAGCTGGGCTAGAAGCTGTAGTCCAAAGATTGGTTAGTGGTTACCCCGGCCGTATTCCCTTGGGAGTCATAGGGAACAACCTGGGTGTTAACAAACACTTCAAGGGAAAGTTTTCAACTAGATGGTTGGGACCCTATGAAGTGGAGGAAGTTTTTGAAAATGACTCAATAAAAATTAGGAGCATTGATGATGATCAAAGTTCACTTGTGGTGAATGGGCACAGATTAAAAGTCTACAACTGTCCACTTTCCAAACACAATGTTTGCAAAATGTGTTGTAGAACCTAAGAATGGAGCTTATTGACAAGGGGGATCCAGCTCCTCCTGGTTCTTCCAATTAATTTATATTATTTTAATGTATATGTATATATTGACATAATATAAATAATAATGGGTTGATTGCTATTTTCTCCACAAGGTCACATAGAATAAAGAGGAAATCTGTCAAGTGCAATTTATTTCCTTTATCTAGACTTGATGGATTACTTACGGAAAAGGACATTTTGCAGGCTAATTTGAACATTTTCAAACTCTCTAAAATTTAATGTTCCGAGCACTAACCTAGGCTCATTAATATTAATGGGACAATGGTAGTCAGGGATATGCCAAGTACAAATTTATTCTTTTTTGGACCTAGAAGAATGCTTATGGAAAGGAAGCCCCCCTAGAGTTTGCTTTGAGTTCTTCAGACTCTCTAAAATTGAACACTCTGATCATTAACTAACTCAGGCTCGTTAAAATTTATGAGATGGAAGTAGATAGGGATCTGCTAAGTATAGAGTTATTATTTTCTAGGATTAGTAGAATTATGGGAAAAAATCTCCCTGGAGTCTTCTTTCATGCATTTCAAACTCTCAAAAATTGAAATGCCACCAACTTGTAACCGTTCCAGGCCTGGTCAAAATCCATGGAATGGTCGTTCTATTATTGATTTGAAGCGACAACAGTCAGTTATCAGTTTCATTTTTCTCCTAAAAATTCGATTTTCTAGACTAGTTCCAAGCTAATATTGAGTGGATTCTAGTTGCTATTTCAACATAATCCCAGTGGTTCAGTGTTCTTTATTTGTTGTTGGGCAATTTCAGAAATTATGTACTTAATTCGGTGTTTATCATAGGTTACAAGTTTAAGTACCAAATAAAGTTATGTTCCTAAGATTGTGAATATCAAGCCCAAAAGTGTATCAGTATGTTCCAGTTTCAGCTCAACAACATTAAAATTTGGTTCTAGAATTCAAGTTTATAAGCCTTAGTTAATTCATGACCAAAGAAGCAACATATCTTCATCAGAATCAACAATGGTTAAAAAATTATGTTAATCATCAAGGTGTCCTACCCCTCATTATTTTTGAACCTCTAGCCATCATTATACAGTCAATCAAAGGTATGAACCAATTTTCATTTGTTTGGATTAGCGCAAGGAATGTGAATAATGGAATCTGATTAGTGATCTTGCCTCAAAATTTTATCATAATTTTTTATGCTCCTCCTTTGTGACATTGAAATTCATTATTGTCAGTACCTAGATTGTCTTATCTAAAAATGCATTATACTCATTAACCTCCCATCATGATATGTATGTTTTGATACCTTCATCATCATTATAATCCATTACCTTGTGTCATGATTTGAAAACATGGCCACCCTTTCTAACTAAACATATACCTTATTTTAATCCCTGGAATGAAGATTTGTTTGAATATACAACATTGCCTATTTCATAAGCACCTTGTGATTAGTTTGTGATTTCCTAATTTCCCTTTGGCTTGTACATTGTTTTATTGCTGACATGGGGGCCGATAAACATGAGCCTACTTTCGCCTAGTTCCATGTTATCCCAGAATACACATCTTGTAAGACTAGCTTTGAGGAGAAGAGGTAGATCGATTTTCTCAATAAGTTTCAAGGATACAATGATAAAGTTTCTTTGGAGTTTTCACAGAGCTCTGATGGGAGGATAACGAAGGTTTGGAATTTAAATATTAAGGTTACAAAGGAATTCATAAGCAATGTGACGGGGTTACTTCTATCTGGCAAGAGTTATTTCAAAAGCAGACCACTCGAATGGAAATAATATTCAAAGTTTCTCAAACCCACACATAAATAAGTCCACTAGTAAAAAAGGGTCTTGAGAAGATGTATTGATGAAGAATGGTGGCCCCTCATCACCACACTGCAAAGTTTCATGACCTGTGAAGGGAGGCATGTGGCTGCATTCCTCTATCAAATAATACTTCTCCTGCATTTTAAATATGGGCACAAGGTTAGTTTATGTTATAGATCTAACCTAGAAATATATGATAATATAAATAAACACAAGAATAACAAGATCTAAATATAGAAATGATTCACTTTATTGATCAAACCCTTAAGGTAGGGAAACACCATACATTCACTCCTTAAGGAAGGAGAACACTCCACGAGCCATATGCCTATTCATACAATATTCCTTGACATCTCTCAATGTGGAGTCTCTAGCCTCTATATAGGCCTCATATATACAATACCATGGGTCATTACCATGGTTCCCTCAATACCATCTATCTAATACCATGGGCTTATTACATTATTGCTAACTATTGGTGGTCCCTTACATGATACTGGTTAACCACCTTATTTATTACTATGGTCCATTCCATTATTACATTATTCCCTTGGGTACCTCCCTTTGTACCCCATATTATCCCCCCTAGGTATACTAAATTCCACCCCCCTTAACATGTTTCGTCCTCGAAACATGGGAAGAGCACAAATAATAAAATCTACTCAAAAGAGTAGTCCATTGGTACCATGCACATGCATCTAGCCATCAAAGAGAAAGGTGAACTCTTGATCTAGCTGGTGCCTCGCTTGCTTGAGATGGAAGTTGACCCTGGTGGCTCGGTTGTGTTGATGTGTAGTAGGTGGATCATCACTTCTCTCTATCTATCACGTGGGGGTTATTTTCCTTGTGGCTAATTGGTTGCCATCTTGTTGGTTGTTTTCTTGCGGGGTGATGTGGGTGATGATATGTTGAAGTTTTAACCCACAGTGTCTTTTTCTTTAATTCACCCCTACTGGAGCCTGACTATTATCTGGTGCATGTTGTGGTAACTGTTCTGGTGTCTTATCTTCCAATATTGCTTCAACCACTGAGCCCTCATTTGGTGTATCAGCACCTATAACCTTTTCTACTTCAACCTCTGTTTGTGTTTGATTGTTAATCATCAAAGGCTCATCATCTGATGTGTAAGTTTCATTAGAGCTTTGTGCTACTACCTCCTTAGTCTCTGTTTGTGGCTTAATGGAAATATCCTGCAAAGTAATTTTCTTCTTTTTATACTAGAGCTTCAGGAATTTCTTCTACACATTAATATTGATAGTACCCATGGATTCCATCCAAGGATATCCCAACACAACATCCATGTTATCCATATCTGAAGTATAAAAATCACCATGCAATACATACTTATCCATAGAAAGCTTCAAATCCTTATAAACTTGAATATCCTCGTCATCAACTTGTGTGTTTTCAATGTGTTTGGCTGGAACTTGC
The DNA here is from genome assembly GCA_000404065.3 of Pinus taeda. NCBI lineage: Eukaryota > Viridiplantae > Streptophyta > Pinopsida > Pinales > Pinaceae > Pinus > Pinus taeda. The sequence goes on from APFE030488973.1 coordinate 50,200, forward strand.
AATTTTTTTGCCAAATTAACAATGATAAAATTATGCTAGCAACTAGGATTTATAGACACAATCATCTTCTCCTTCTGAATCAATCCATGAAACTACAATAAGGAGACACCAGTAGAAAATAACCCCTTACATGTTTCATTCTCCTTTCTTCTAGCATGAGACCATTTGTCTAAAAGGACTCTTTCAAATTCTGCATCTGAAAGTTTGCACAACTTCTTGTTGTCAAGTGAGAACCACCATTTGGTAGCCTCATCTTTGAAATTAAGCCACAGTGAAACCTTCCAAAGTGTCCCATATGTGAACTTTTGTCTCTGTATGAATTCTTCAATAGTAGGGCTACCATCTATCCTTGTAAACTTAAGAACCGCCATGAAAAATAAATTGACTTACTTGGTGAAAGTTTGAAATGGCCACAATTGCATCAAAATTTCTCAAAATCCCTATTATGACCTGTTTTTAGAAATGGGACAACCATTATGCATCTTCTCATGTGGTAGAAATCCCAATCTAGGCACTGGAATTCCTGATTCGCGCTGCAACTATCCCGCCGTCACAAAAAAATTGCTAAAAAATAACTGATTTTAAATTAGCGATATCTCCCTCATCCGGACTCTGATTCAACTGATTTTTTTTTTTGAAATTGGGTATTTTTTCACAATAAATCCATATCCACAATTATATTTTATATATTTTTCACTAGAACTTATAGATCTACTCCACAAACTCGCCATCCAAAAAATGTCTGCAACAACACTGATTTTTAAATCAGCGAGATCTCCTTCATCCGGACTCCGATTCGGCCAATTTATTTTTTGAAATCCGGTCTTTTTCACAAAAAATCTAGATCAGCAATTAGATTTTGAATATTTTTCGCCAAAACATACAAATCTGATCTACAAACTCGCCAACCCAAAAAAATTCCTACAAAAATATTCTCCACTTTGCCCAAGAAAGTGCTCTGATACCACTTGTTATAGATCTAACCCAAAAATATATGATAATATAAATAAACCCAAGAATAACAAGATTTAAATATAGAAATGCTTCACTTTATTGATCAAACCCTTAAGGTAGGGCAACACCACACATTCACTCCTTAAGGAAGGAGAACACTCCACAATCCATATGCCTATTCATACAATATTCCTTGACATCTCTCAATGTGGAGTCTCTAGCCTCTATATAGGCCTCATACATATAATACCATGGGTCATTACCATGGTTCAGTCAGCACCATCTATCTAATACCAGGGGCTTATTACATTATTGCTAACCACTGGTGGTCCCTTACATGATACAGGTTAACCACCTTATTTATTACTATGGCCCATTCCATTATTACATTATTCCCTTGGGTACCTCTCTTTGTACCCCATATTATTCCCCTTAGGTATTTGAGAAGCAAACCACTCGAATGGGAATAATATTCAAAGTTTCTCAAACCCACATATAAATCAATCAACTAGTCAAAAAGGGTCCTGAGAAGATGTATTGAATAAGAATGGTGGCCCCTCATCACCACACTGCAAAGTTTCATGACCTATGAAGGGAGGTATGTGGTTGCGTTCCTCTATCACATCATACTTCTCCTGCATTTTAAATATGGGCACAAGGTTAGCTTCCCTTTCTTCCTTCATTAAAGTTTTCATAAGGTTGTTAGAGGTGTTCAATCGACTTCCAAGAATGTTGAGACCAATCTATGCCATTATAATTTCATAAATATGCTTATTTTCCATGAGCTTGGTCGATAGGAGGAAACATGGGATGAGTTCTTAACTAAAAAAATTCTTGGGGAGGAAAATCAAATAAAGGTAAGGGAACGAATCATTATTTCACACTCTAAGAAATTAGACAAAGAGACTGAAGCTCCTCGTGACTAATCCTCTAAGCAAGATAAGTTCTCTGAAAAAACTCCTGAAACATAAGAGGTTGAGGGAAGTTTATTGAACCCCCCGGAAAACCAGAATCAACAAACCCTAGCTCCTCTGCAAAGAAGAAGCCCCTAGCTTCAAAGAGGAAGAAACATAAATAAATAAAGGAATAAGAGATAAAACCTATGGCGAAGGACACAACATTTGAGAAAACCATAACTTCAAAGGGGAATAAACATAAAGAAATAGAGCAGTAAGAGATAAAACTTGTGGAAAAAGGACGAAACATCTGATAAACCCCATTAGAGTCAACAAAAGAAACCATGGATGGAGGTTGTAAAACCGGTCACCTCGGCAGCTGAAGAGCGGCTAGATGAAAAAGAAAAAATTATTCCTAAGAAGGGGAAGGAAGATATTCCACGAGAAGGATTAAGTGACATTGATATTGAATCCACCAATGCAATCAGAAGATATCCCAATAGTATCAAAGAATATGACCACACAGCAAGGTCTGCTGCACACCAGAAGCATGAATCATTAACAGTGCCCTCCTTAGGGCTCTAAAACCATTGAACCGATACCTATTTTATCCTCTCCAGAGTTAGAGACAAAGATTCCCTCTTGGGCACCAATAAAAAAAAAGAAGTTGAATAGAACCTTGCCCGAGGAGGAAATGCCAGTTAATAAATTTCAAAATCTTCAGAGTGATTCCCACATAATGATTTGTCTAAACTAGGACCAACAACAAGTAAATGAGCGGTTGAGAGAATGGTCGACTAGGCCTATGAGAAATTAACCCATAAAGAAATTAGTTCACAAAAGCATACCCTACCTCCTAAGGATGTATCTTCTCATGATGAAGAGGACTTACAACTACAAGTAAGTAAACTGCAAAAGAAGAATATCAATCTCAAGGAGAAGTATCACAAGTATAAAACCTTGTTTGATCATGTCATGAAAGAAAATGAATTGTAGAAAACTCAGAATCTCACCTTAGTATCAAAGAACGATAAACTAGTCTTGAAGAACACATGACTTTTGAGTTGGAAGGTGAGGAAGTTAAATCCTATTAAATAATTAGGTGTTTATGAATAAGCTCGAAGGTTTTGGCAACAGAGAAAGAAGAAAAATGGCCTAGAATTTCTAGTTAGCGTGGCAGGAATTTCAAAAAAGAAGGATAGACCAATTTTGATGTCTGACTAGTTTTGAGGAAGACAAATGCATGAGGACATACATCCCCTGTGGCATGGGGGGATGTTGGGCATTAATTTTTCATCCTTTTTGACACCTTATCCTGCTATTTTTCATTATATCCTACTCCATGTTTCTCCTTTTGATACCTAAAACCATCCTATACTGGTTAAAATATTTTAGCTCGTAAATGGAGGTAAGAGTCACAATTAGGTATGTTTTTACATGTCTTTGGTTAGTTCAAATATGTGTTAAACAAATTTACACTCTTTTCACTCACTTTGACTGACTTATTTCTAGGATTCCTAAATATGAGGATGGAGACTTGAATGCATTGACAAGGCACGGGTGATTCAACATCTAGCTCCAAGTGCAATAAGCAGCCATTTAGTACCTAATTTTGTACTCCATTCAATACCTAATTATGTACTCCCTTTGTGACCTTATTATGAAATTGGCACCATTCAAACTAATGGAAATTTCGAGGTAGTTTCTCTTGTTTGTGATAACAACAACAATGCCTTCAGCCTAAAGATAGTGCTACAATCATATTGTTGTGAATATGATAGAATGGAGTGGTCCATGAGAATCTAGCTTATATTAATTAATCACATATCGTACTTGCATTATTTTTCTTGATTATTTAGTTACAAATATCTTAGGATGTGAATCTCTTTAAGAGGGCCAAGCACCAATGTTAGCGGTTAGCGAGCTAAAGCAACAACTCTATTTTAATTTAGTTTGGAATTGATGTACTCATGTTTTATTGAAGATTATTAATATAAGTGATATCAACTTTTATACTTATAAATTCATGTGTCTCTAATCTGTAAACTTATTGTGGTGGTCTAGCTTGTCTAAGGTTGTGGAAATGGACCACCATTGACCTCAACTAAGTCTTGTAATTGATTTTAGTTAGATAGGAAGTGTGTGTGTATGTTAGTATAGAGTAATTGCACTTGGAATATTTGTTTGGTGTGGTTATTATATAGTTGGTACTTATAAGTGTGATCTAAGAACCTTTAAATATTTTATAGATATGAAAGTTATCCCTGTCAAACTTTCAGTTGACGATTGATTATCAAAAGATAGATTTCAATTTAAATTGATTAAATTTTGAAAACATTTTTATAGGAATTTCTTGAATGTGTATGCTTTCCTTGTGTCAAGAATTTTTGAGATTGAATGAATATGTTTTGATTTGAATTGGATTTATGAAGGTGGAGTTTTTACATGGTCTTAAGACGAAGACAAAGCCTTTGATCGAAAATGAAATACCTTACTTTCTATGCATAAGAATTTTCAGTGAAAGTATCTACAACCAATGATTAATATCTAAGAGTTTCCATTGGATTGTGTATGGATTGTAGATCATTTGTTTTGTTCTTCAAACATCTTCGAATGGATTTATGGAATTAGAGAGTCATGTGAATGAATATTTGAGTTTAATAGCATTGATGAGATTGATTTTCACATTCTAGTTTGATCCTGGGTTTAGTTCCGCATGGAGATATTGATTACTTGAATTGAATTTTGAAATTAGGATTATGGTGTTATTGATTTTGTTTCCATTACAGATTTTAAGCATGAATTAGTTGTATGATTGTTGAAGATAAATTAGTGATTTGAATTGTGTGTTTTATTAGGAAGACTTAATAGGATTCTTTACTTCAGTAGACTTTTAGTGAGTAATGGAATGATTTTGAATTACAGACAAAGATTGGAAAGAACATTCACTAATATATTCAGTACTAGTTTTAGAATAGTATAGTGAACTTAAATATGATCCATAATATTTTGCAACTCTAATATTACGAATTCCAAATTGACATTTAAAAATATAGGGAACTAAAAGAGCATATAAAAACCCTAACATGTACTCTATCGTCTAGGCATCGACACCATCCTCCACCAATGTCTTACACTAGAGAAAGTTGAGTAAGTCTTGAATAATTATCATAGTGGAGCCTGCAATGGCTCCACTTTATTGCACAAATGTATTCAACCAGTTAAGTGATGTGAGTGTTGCTAGAGATACGCTCACAAGGCACGACACCCATTAGCTCCCCTAAACCCAGTCACCATCGTGGACCCTTTTGCAAATGGGGCATCGAATTCATGACCTGCAATCACCCATCTTCAGGAAGCCATAATTACATTACGGTCATCATCAACCATTTCACGAAGTGGGCTGAAGCCATGCCCACTTATAATAACACTACAAAACCTATCACCTAATTTTCTTTAACCTTGTCATAACAGGGTTCAGTGTTCCCAAGGAGTTGGTTTCAAATCATGGAAAACACTTCAAGAATGAGATATTTCAATAATTATCCCAAGACCTTGGTTTTTCTCACAAGTTTTCTTTCCCCATGCTACCCCTAGTAAAATGGGCAAGTAGATGTGGTTAACAAAGTTCTGTAATAATGTTGCAGCACATGGTGAACAAACATCAAACCAACTGGAACCACATGGATTTCTCAGCCTTTTGGGCATAATATACAATGGTCAAAGAATCCACAAGGTTCACACCCTTTCAATTGGAATACAAGGAAAATTTTAGAACCTAATATTCACAGGTGGGTTGATTTTCCATGCTTTTTTCAAAAAAATGATTTGCCAATTTCCATTTTTTTAAAAATGATTCACCCAATTTTATAGTAAACCATTATTTTACCTTAAAAATCGCCAAAATATTATATCAAATAATATTAAATCATTGGAAATCTAAATATTTTTACAAAAATACCACCAAAAAGTTTTATAATTTGCATATTATGGACTAGTAAGATTCACCAAGATTTCTAAACTTTAAGATAAACTCCCATCCTTAAAATTTTCCTTACTAGTATATGGGGTTAAAGTTATTATCCCCATTGAGTGTGATATCCCTACTTAACCCGTAGCCATCAAATTCCTCCCGAATACCACACCTTTAGAGAAGAGGATAGTAAACTTGGAACACGTGTACAAAAGTTGGCATGAACCACTCCAACATAAAAACGCCCACAAAAAGAGGACTAAATCCTCCTTTGACTGCAATGTCACCCATTGATCATTTACTAAAGGGGACTTAGTCCTTCGCTAATATGCAGACAATGAATCTTTAGGATTGGGAAATTTCAAGACATAATGGAAGGGACCTTACATTGTTAAACATTGCCTACTTAAGAGGGAACGCATCTTAGCAGAGCCCGATGGGACTTGCCTAAAAAATCCTGTCAATGGGCTCTACCTCAAAAAATTATATCCATAACATACCAAACAGCTCTAGAATGTAAATGTATGCACCATGACTTATTTTTATGATGATAACCTCATCACATATGTATGCTAAAATCACTCTCTTATTATGTGTCACAGATGGATCATTCGCCAGCCTATCATCACGGGTTCGTTGATGGAGCCTATCAATGGTCATAAAACCTCACTGCAGAAACCTGGGCCATATACTCTCTTGACCTAACAACATTCCACCAAAGTCATCTTTGCATCAATCGAGCCACTAATTGTCAAGACAAATATGATGTCGTCATATGCCTCTTAGACGATGCCTCTCATTTAGGTATCAATCACATGCATGTGTTCCTTCATTCCCATATTGTTGTATCACAGTTGAATAGAACCTTTAAAGTTTCTGACCCTTTCCTATTTTCGAAATACCTGCATGGAAAAAGGTTAGCTCGTTGTTTTGATCATATCACATTTTCACATATACGAAGAGATAAAAATCATGTAGTAGACTGCATAGCTAATCAAATCCTAGATTGGCATGTATCACATATATATCATCATCGAGACACATAAATCATGAACACATATCCATAAAATAAATGTAGAAGTACATCACATGTATAAAAACATGGAATATATGACATATCATGGATAATCGCAAAAAATCGTCATCTCATACAATATATATATATATATATATATAATATATATATATATATATATATATATATTATATAATATATATATATATATATATATAATATATATATATATATATATATATAGAGAGAGAGAGAGAGAGAGAGAGAGAGAGAGAGAGAGAGCAAAAAATATGTGTACAAAAATACATCTGTTGGTCATCACCAGGAAAAATTGTTTCATTAAAATTGGAGCATACTCATAATGGGTGCTTCCCTTGGTACATTCATAAAAAAATTCATCTATTTCTATGGTCCTACACCCCCATCACCCCTGGCCTCACCTAGTGCTGGAGCCAAGATCGGGTGCGTAGTTGACACTGCTACTACAAGTTGTTGAACGACAAGACTCCTCACTCTATCTGGGGCCATAACCCTCTCCATCATGGTGTCATCTAGCATCATCCACCCCGCCTTAGGAATGCCTTATATTCAGGTGTCTGCGTGATCCCATGCTTCCTCAACAAGCCTTTCTTGAGCCTGTACAGCCTCAACATGCTCCCATAGTCTCTCCATCTTTAGGCTCTAGGAAGAGCTCTTCCAATCTATAGAGGGACCACTGATATCTACCCACCAACTCCTAGCCAATCTCTCAGGGTCATCCTATACCCTATCATCCCTCAACTATCATGTCACTCCTTCTGCATCATATTTGCCTAGATGACGAGAATTGTTACCCACCAAACAGGCCAATGGGCATCTAGTAGGCCCCACATCTATAAGAAAAATGTACATGGTATTAGTATAGACATGAATATACATCATAAGTACATGTAAAATAAGCACAAATATAGAATACACACATCACATACCTGTCGGTCCCCAAGCATTACTTGGGGGTAGTCCCATCACTGAATCTTCTCAGAAATCCATGCCAGTATATGGGAACTCCATAATCTCCTAAGGGTTGGAATCCCACCAACCCTCCACCATAGGTGTCCAATACCACCCCACTTCTCCCCCGCCTGTATGGGGCATCACCAGTCTCCACCATCTAATTCAAGGCTCCCTAGGCATCCCTATTGACATTGGAACCACTAGGCACAACATCACAACCCGCTCATATAAAATGTTGTAGATGAAGCTACCATAATAACATCTCTACATCTCAATTCGAAAAACTTGTGTGAGTTGCGTCATCATCCTTCTATGGAAGAAGCATGCCCAATCAAATAAATCTCCTCACTTTAGCCTCTACAAAATAGCTAGCTAAAGCCATGAAAATCGATGTGGTGAGGTTGACCCTACTAATGGTAAAATCACAGCTAATGTTGCTCGCTCGGATACATCAAGAACTGCATCAATCCAGATGCACCCATCCTATCAGGGGTGTGGTCTGTAGTGAGCTCATGCCCAATCACTTAGACTCACCTGACTTGAAGGTAAGGAATGTCATAATACCTCCCCTCGCAATACCGATTTGGTCACAAAGTACACATACACGTTATGGCGAATGTCAAATACTAGCCCCAGATGTTGAAGGCCTCTCGCTATGGCTCCCATTGGCTAATAAAAAAGTGTAGGAAGTCCTCCTACAACCTGAGTAAGGCGTTCTAAACAAACTTCAGTAACCCCATCTGGTCAATAAGGCCTTTGATTAGGCATCATCTACCATGGCTATCTAGATGTGATCCTAGTCACACTCCCTCCATGTCATACCCATCCTATGCGAAAGAATCAAGAAAATAAAAAATCAACGTCATTGAATTCAAATTTTCCTTTTTGATAGCCCATGCACCTATTTCAATTATAGAGGCACACTCACACACCTATTCCTAAAACAGGTGCATGGTGTCATGCAACTATTTTTCATACAATCACGCACTCACACTACTATCACCTTTCTTCCTACAATAATGTTAGCACACTGGCCACGTGTCTGCTTCTTGCGCAGATGCATGGTGCACATGATTATTCTCTACATAGTCATGAGCCTTGTGCACCTGTTTCTCCTTCCACCGTGCGAGCCTCAGCTCGAAGGTCATGTGGCTATATCTATCTCAGATGCACCATCATGCCTCTCTCTCTCTCTTATCCGTGGCATCCATGTGACTTTCTCAAAGTTGCTCATGCAAATTTCAAATTTTCACCTAAAAAGGGTTGTATAGGCCACCCTATATGACCTATCTAGCCTAAGCTACCAAATTCACAAAGTACATTTTATGGCCTCTTACCTTACTACCCTCACACACTACCCAGGTGTACAAGCTAACCACAATGAAAGAAAATAGAGTGTGGAACAAGCTCTACATTCCACATCATCAAGTACAAATGAGGTGGCATATAGCCCACTTTCCCTTATTTATCACCCTCTATGTCACTTTCCTGTGGTCCGTACATGAGCTCATAACCTCCTTACACAAAACCGTCAATGACATTATGATTAAGATATTTCATCTTCATCATGGTGCCCTCTGTTCCATTTTCATATCATAATCATTTTTGGGCTCATTTCAAGCTTCAGAGTACCTCTGAGGTGCACCTCATGTTCTACGATTCATCTTGTTTAGTATATTTCAACTTATATATGTTTTCATCAAGATTTTTTCACTTGGGGTATTTGTTTTCAAAGTTGCAGGTATACTACCAGTTTCCAATCCAAATCATTCCCCCGATGTCCATCGATGGTTAAGGTATCATTATCCAACCAACATGATAGGCTTCCTACAAAGCTTTGCATATCCTGACATCATTTCTCGGAAATTCACCATAGGGTCCATCATCTTGACCACATTTACCACTACCTTCCCTTCCATTTGGTAAGCATCCACGAGAGTCAATAGTTCCTCCCCATACATGGATCACCCCATTTTACAGATCATTATTATAATCAAGATCCATGATCATTCACTTAGGCTCGGGAACCATCTCATTCACATGTCTTGAAGATCAGCCTCATTCTCCTCTTCTTCACTCATTTCTTACCAACCCCACTCCTGGGTCGCACCATTTAGTTTTGGTCAGATTAAGTTGAATGCACCCCCACATTCTAAATTTGGCCTAACATCCCTCCATAAAGCATAACCCATCTGCATCACTTCATTCACCTCATCAACCTAACACAGAGACAAACCAATGGGGTCCCCACCCTTAGAAAAAGATCTTAACTGCATCATCATGCAGGTTGTCGTTTTCTTGGGGCACTTATCTCGATGTCTATACATCTCAAAACACCTTTTACATTCTTTCAGAAAGTGTACAATTTTTTCTTAGGAAAACGTTTCCCACCCATATTTTCATGTCTTGCACGTAGTGGAATTCCCTAGTCGACCTTGGTTGGAGCTCGCTTATCACCACACCATGATCCACATTCATTGATTATTCATTACATGAGTCATAACATGCTTACACCTACCCTGAATGTCCTACCGACTCCCTGGGCATTTCCCTCCCCCAGAAAAATTATTTTGACCACCAACACTCATACTACAGCTCCAACCTCTGGCAATATTTTATATCCTCACATACGATCAACTCTCATTATTATGCATTTTTGACCCACCATGTTACAATCATCTTCACCCTTCTCCATGATTCCCCGAATCAACATTTTGGGCGGTGAACACTTCTTTCCTTTTGACTTCAACACCCATCTTCCAGGATCGAAGCTATACCTTGGGTGCTACCCCCCCATGGGACATCCTTAGGTGGCGTAGTGGGAATCACTATTACCCATTGATTTCAATGGTCTCCCTGACATTTGAAACCAACAAAAGTTTTATCATGTCAGGGTAGTATCGTATGTTTTAACCCTTGCAATTATTTCATTTAGTCAAAGACTTAGGCATCCTTTAGCACCTAATTTAGTAGTGCTTACATTTTGATGCATATGAGGTACCCAAAGTTTAAGACCCGTGCATCCTTTATCACCTCATTCAGAATTCACTTATGATGCATAGGGGCACCTAGTTCAGTCTATTTTCCATAAGCTCCCTTGAGGGCATAAGTAGTTATCATCATCAATCCTCAGCATGTTAGCCACATCAATGCTAACTTGACAGGAAAATTTCCTGTATGATTGTAGTAGTTAGTTGCTAGTCATCATAATGAGCATGGGTCATGTCCACCTCATAGAGAAACCTTTTTTCTTAGAATTCTTTCAAGCATGGTTATATTTAATTCTTAGTCAAGGATTTTCCCTACTCATCTCCACCACAAGATACTTTACCTCTCAAGAAGTTGGTAAGACTCTCAGTCAAATCAACAAAACATGATGTATTTTGGCTATACACTTGTTCCTAACCTCATACATTAGGGGGAAACTATTATCACATGGAAATTGTGCACTCATATGTATGCATTAATAGACACTCAAAGTCAATGATCAACACATATAGGGGTGAAATTTCTTGTTGCATACACCATGGACACAAGAAATCAAAATCTTTCCTAAGGTTCAAGTTAAAAAATTGGACCACACAGGTGCACCATTACTAGAAATTAATAGTCACGCGGATATTTATTCAATAGTCATGTAGTCACAGAAATTTCCAGTCAGGACCTCATTTCATGAAATTTCTTAAGCAACGCTCCAAATCTTGACAAGATGGGCTAAGAGATTTGAGCCTTGAGCCCCAAGAAGCCTTAAAGGAAAGGAATTGGCAGCTCTCATCTAATTTATGAGGTGAACCACCACATTGATGAGTTAAGGGGATGGTGAGTGTCCAAGAAAATCTATAAATAAAATTCCTAAGAGAGCTAAAAACAAGAAGAAGCAAATCATTATTATGTTGTCAAAATTCCTCCCTAAGCAATCAAACAGTTCAATTGAAAAGAGGATTTCATCATTGAGAGAGTATTCATACTCCTTTGAGAGGGAGAGGAAGCTTGCAAAGAGATTGAAGTGCCATAGTTAATAAACCATGCATTAACATCATCAATTTCTATCGATAAAGCAAGATTTGAAATGGATAACTTGATATTTTTGGGATTAGCACTAATTTTGGCTTCTTTATCAATGAAATTGCCTGAATGCCTTGTATGCTTGGGCTCATCAAATTTATTTTCATTGTAATCTTTAGCAAAGTGTCTAGGCTTACCACAGTAGAAGCATCCCATTAGGGGAATTTCGAGGTAAAAAATGAGCGTCAAAACAAAAAATATAAGAACAAAATTAACTTTAAAAGAACAAATAGGATTCAATATGGTGATTTTAGCCCGAGGGAGGAATATTGTTGAGGAAAAAAAATGCATTCTTTTTGTTGTTGTATCTTTAAATGATCTTGTAGGTTTACTGACATTTAAAGGGTCGACACCCATTGGATGCAGAATTAAATTCTACATCCAACGAGTACTCACTTTGAATACTTCTGAGTAGATCCACACAGAAAGAAATTGAAAATACATGAAAAAACATGTTCACATGTTTTTTCATGGATCTTCAATTCTTTTTTTTTTATGTGGATATACTCAGAGGTATGCATAGTGGGTGCTTGTTGGATGTGGAATTTAATTTTATTTCAAATGATTGCATTCTCTTTAAATTTGAGTGAACTTACAAGGACAACATTAAAAAATACAACAAAAAAGTTTTATTTTCTTCTTTGGGTGAAACTACAAGGGGATAAGTAAAAAATACAATAAAAAAGCAGTTTGCTTTCTTTTTGCTTAAAAATTCATAAGTGTTATTTTATTATTTTAACTATAACTTTACTATTTTCCTTAGGAGACCCATTTTATACCTCAAATTCTCTAATGATCCTTCCTTGTCATATAGGTATTAGTCCTTGGTGGTGTTGTGTCTTGATGTGGTTTTGATTGTAACTTTCTTCCTTTATTCTTTTCCCATTAGTTTACTTTGTATCGTTTCTTCCCTTTGGCTACCAATGCTAGATCTGAACTTTGAGATCTACCAATAATATTCTTCCTTCTTTCTTACTCTTTCTAAAGAATACCTATCAATTGATCAAATGTAGGAGCCTTTTCTATAGTTTCAATTCTAGTGATTAACATATGATAATCATCCAACCTCCTATTTATTGTAATTGTTGTTATATCACTTCTAGAAATATTTTCACCAATAACACCAAGCTTATCATAACTTTCTTTTATTATAGTAAGAAAATTAGTAATGTTTTCATTTACCTCCATCTCAATTGAGAAAAGAATCTTCTTTAAAAATAACACTTGATTGATATTTGAAGTTTCATACAACATTTTAAGTGTTTCCCAAGTTTCTAGAGATGTATCACTATCTGTGATTTTCATAATAATGTTGTTGTTTACAGGCATTCACAAGAGTACATTGGCCTTGGTCTCTCTACTCTCCTAATCTTGAATTGAAGTTATTGGTGTTATGGGTTTTTTCTAGCTCTTGATGTTATGGACCAAACGGTGTAGCCTTCCATTAATGTTTACATATTAAACTTCCAGTTTGTTTAGTTTTCTCCATCTAGCTTTGTGGACTCATTTAAATAGGAATCTTCCAATAGATTCATCATTTTTTGAATAAGAAATCTCTCTTAAACACACAATATTTGATGATATATTATAAATACACCAACACTAATATAAAAATCTTAACTAAAACCAATGTCGATACTAACATATGAGTAGGATAAAATCAATGAAAAATAAAAAAGATAGATCATATATTTATGAAAAAAAATCTTTTATACCATTATACCTTGACTCCATACTAGCTAGACCCTTTTTATCCACATTAGTTAACTTCTAAAATAGCATACAAATAATTTACCCCAAAATAAACTTCAATAAAGTGCCTAATCTAAATTTATGAATGGAATAAAATGGTATACATATTTATAAACAAAACATAGAGATAAAATTAAACTTGACTTCTAGTAATAGATGGAAAATTAAGCTTGATTTCTAGTAATAGATGGAAAATGTTGAAACTATATACATGCAAAATGAAAGTAAACTAACTTGAATGTCATTAACTTATCTTTGAGAACAGATGCAACAATTACATGTCTTTGTTGAACTATGTTACAATGATGCTCAATGATCTTTTTATCATAAAGAAGTAATGAAAAACGCTAAGCATCCAAAAATATAACCCTAGGAGATGAAGCACCAAAATAGTTTGTGCCCCAATGGGGTATGTTGGAACATCAACTTCTAGAGTCATAACTTTAGCATATAATCTCCATTTGGTGGGCACGATATCTCATTGGAAAGTTTTGTCAAAGAAGTACAATTCTCGGTGACTAATGGAAGCAAAAATTGACGTCAACCCATTTCCCCAAAAAATGATATTTAGGGCCTCAAAACAACTTCATAAGTTTAGGACCTAAAGACTAAAAAAATAAAAAAATTATGTTGTGAGCCAGTGGAGTTTATAGCCACCAATATACAATTGGATAAGTCATCCCCCCAGAAGAAATGGTCTCCATTGCATCAGGCGCCTCCGTGAGATGGGGAAATTTTGTTGAACTTGGTCCTTGGTGAGGCACTTGCCTTGGTGTAGTATATGGCCTTCTTTGACAACCCGATAAAATTGGATCCTATTTGGTGAGTGTTATTAGTTCATCCCCATGATCTGATCAATTGTGGCATGTTCAGTGTAATTTAAGTTGAGCTTTGTCGGTCTCATCTACTCTGTTATTTTTTATGAACCAAATTTATGAAGTAATGCAATGAAATACAAATCTAAACAAAAACAAAAATATACAACAAAATAGAACTTCAATTAATAAATAGAAACTATTGAAAACAATTTGCATGTAGAAAAGAAACAAACTATCCTAGGAAATGGTAGCTTATCTTGAGAAGAGATGTGATGGCTACATTCCTTCTAAACTGTGTTATAATTAGGCTCGGGGACCTTTTTATCATCAAGAAATATTGGAAAACCATAAACATCCAAAAATATTATCCCAAGAGATGAAGTGTGAAAAGCTTGTGGGCACTGCTGGGGTTAGTTGGAATGCCAACTTCCTCAAGTCATAAATTTGGCATACAATCTTTGTTTGGAAAGCATAATACCTCGTTCGAAATATATGTTTAAGGAAAACAAAATTTAATTACAAATAAATGGTTTTTATCCTTTTATTTTCCCATTTCACAAAAAAAATATTGTTTAGGGCCTCAAAACAAGTCCAGAAGTTCAGGACTTGAAAAAATGTCAAATATAGAAAACTGTTGAAATAGGAAATTGTGCTGGAAATTAAGAAACTAAAATGAAAAAATTTTGTGGGTCCAAGTGGAATAGGTGGATGGCCACCAATATCCAATTAGATCATTTGATGTGTTAATAATGGTGGAAAGTATGGCTGGAGGCAATCCACATTCAACAATGAGTGGAAGCCAAGGAAGGGGAGGATGTTGAGCTTGAAAGAATTACCACTCACAACCTTGGTGATGGTGTAAGTTCCATAGTAGACTGGTCAAAGCATCTTTTCAGTAAGCAAACATTAACTCCCACATGAAACTTATGTGGCATTCGGTGGTGATCATGGTGTTGCCTGTACTTAGTATTGGATTTTTGCAAGATATAATGGACTTGTTGGACAATGTCCTGAATTCATTCAATAAATTTGGTAGCTTTTACTGCTTCAAATTGAACATGTGCAGATTCTACCTATGTATCTACAAGGAAAAATGTTACATCAATGGAACAGAAGGGTTGAAATCCAAGGCCCACCTGAAAGGGGTTCTGGCTAATTGAGCTATACATATATTTTTTGTAGTCGTGTTGAACATAGAGGAGACTCACATTCTATGTTTATGGATTCTTGGAGTTTTACATGAAAAATTGTGCATGATCATCTTGTTGATGAACTTTGTCTAGCCATCAATCTAGGGGTGCAAGGTAGTTTATTTGGTCAGCTTCGTGTCTAACAATGACGAGAGGCTCAACCCAAATGTGCTTAGGAACCTACTATCCCAATCTAATATAGTTTTCCATAGGATCCCAAAATGTATGCACACCTATTTGAAGAATAACTTAGCAATGGCTTATGTTGTGATACTCTTCTTCCAAGAAGCCATAATGTCCATCTTAGAAAATCTATCAATGAAAAACACACATAGTCATTACCATGCTTGGTAGAAGGAAGGTTAGACATATATTCCATCAAGATGGATTCCCAAGGCTCATTATAAGTAAGTACATGGATATATAGCCTACATATAATCCTTACTTCTTAATGATTAGTTTGGAAATGGAACAAGCAGTGGAGGACATGATATACATGCCAACATGTTGTCGAAGTTTTATCTAATACGAATACTTATACAGTGCTGCCATTTTCTTCTCCACAACAAAATTTTGTACTACCTAACTAAATTGTGTCTTCCATATCATCTTGGAAAGCTTGCTTGGAAGAACATAAAGGTGTCCTAGGTAGCGCAACAATGCATCCTAGAGGTGCAAGTCTAAAACATGCTTTCCTAACATCAAGATTTGTTATGTGGAAGTGAACTCCAAGTCATTATTCTACAATTGTGGCCATCCATAGGTCTCATGCCCACACGAGTTGAGAAATTTGATTAGTGCCACAATCAAGGGTAAACTGAAATAGTTTGTGACATGATTGGTGATACCCTTGTTGTATTTGATGTTCAAATGTAATTTTTGCAAGTAGCTGGACCATTTCTGATCATGAATGTTCTATGACTTCCCTTGTGTTTGTAAAACTTTCATGACCAAGCATTAAGTGACTTGATGAAATGCACAAAAACCTACAACATGGCATGAAAGTCATTAATTTTTTTCCCTCATTATTTATTCCAATATAATGGAAAAGTTTCTTGCACTTATGTAAACTAAGACATCCTTTTCCTCAACCAACTGTTGTTGAATCCTTCCTTACTTTGGTTTTAATTATAATATTTATTCTACGTACTCATGGAGATTTTGAATAAAACTCTACATTTAGCTTAATTTCATACACAATTCAATAACTAAACAAATGTCGATATAATCATAGCATTATAGATTGGAAAAAGATTCTAAAATAATGATTTAATTGTACATCAACTGAGAACAGGGTTCATTGATTTGAATTTATAAAGGGAATGAAATGATATACAAATTTATAAAAAATACACACACATATAGTGAAAATTGACTTCTATTCATAAATGGAAAATGCTGAAATTGTATACATGCAAAATGAAAACAAACTAGTTCAAATGGTGGTAGCTTATATGTGAGAAGAGATGTGATGGCTACATGCCTTTTCCGAACTATGTTGTAATGAGGCTCATAAGAATTTTTGTCATAAGGAGTTAATGAGAAACCCTAAACATCCAAAAACCTAATCCTAGGAGATGAAGCTCCAAAATCTTTTGGGCCCTGATGGGGTAAGTTGGAATGTCAACTTCTCAAGGTCATAACTTTGGCATACGGTATTTGTTTTGTATGCACGATATATTATTGAAATGGTCTATGTGAGAAGTACATTTACTGATTACTGATGGAATTATATATTAAGTATTGACTAGTTTCCCCAAAAAACATCATTTAGGGCCTCAAAATAGCTTTGGAAGTTCAAGACCTAAAAGTTGCCAAAATAGAACATTTGTGTTGTGAGATAGTGAAGTGGGTGGCCAAAAGTACCCACCTAGATAAGAAACCACCCATTTTTTAAAGTTTTTATTTAAAAAAAAAAATTAAAACCTTTACAGTATTGATTACTCATTTGACAACTTTGATACAACATATTGAGACATCACACAAATATCTACAGATCATGCAGAACTTGAATTCAAGCCTGAATAACTCTCCCCATCTTTGTAACTCAATAGATTGTAGCATCAATTCATTGAAGCAACATAGTTGTAATATCCTCCTCTCATATCCACCCAAGTAACCATGCCAACTAGGGTAAACATGAGATCAGAGGCTACTATGATCAGATTCAACCTCCTATGTGACCTTAAGGAATTGGAATTGATGAAACATAACACACAGTCATCCATCATCATCAACATAATCCCTAGGAGATAAGTCAACCACTAAGACAACCTGCCCCTGCGTCCCACCGTTGTTTTGAACCTCTGAGGCCATAGTCCCTCTCATGCTATGTGCAAGGGAGCGACCAGAGACCTAAAGTTGCTCTCATAGGCCTACGTGCCAATGAACTAGGATCAAACTTGCCAGTATTGTACCAACGACCCAAGAATGTAAGCCATGTTTTCAGGCCCGGAGCCTAGGCCACTACCCAGAATGGAATGAAAGCTTGAAATCAAGAAAGGTAAAGGGAAACAAATAAGGAAAAGCAATAAAATAAATAAGACCTTAACCAGACCCTACTAGAAATGATAGGCATTTCTTCAAACATATGATAGACATGTAACCAGCAGGTGTAAACAACAGAATTAAGTGTAGGTATCTCAAACTTATCTAAGAATTTATATGAACCATTGTTCCCTCATGCCATTTTCTGCATTATCATCTATTAGGTCATAGACACATTATCCATTCATGTACAAGTAAAAACATGATGAGAGCCATATTTACTTGTTGTCACAAATTGTACATATAACCAACATAATAGGAATAGAAATACCATGAACATGTCAACCATCAAAATCCATATATACATTAGTACATCCTCTAATGAAAATCAAGGGAATGAATTTCTCATTAATGAATGCAATAAACTAACTAGATATGGGACTACCACGTTCCACCCAACCATAGAATGGTTGAGCCAAATATCTCTTTAGACATTCACCCATGTGACATATTCCAAGCATGAATGTGAAATCTCATAGAACACATAAATCAAAACTCATCTAGGGCTTTTAGAGGCCATCCACCTCAACCCATCAAAAAGTGATTCCACCTCACAGTCGGACATCACAAACCATCATCATATTGGTCTCTGTCCAAGACTTCCAGGGCTTCCAGAGTGTTTGTCCAACTAATGGTTCCATAACTAGTAGCTCAACCCACAACTTATACAAGTCTTCCAGAGTGTTTGTCCAACCATTGGTTCCATAACTAGTAGCTCAACCCACCAAGGGCTTCTAGAGCATTTGTCCAACCAAGGCTTCCAGGACTAGTAACTCAACCCAAGTTGTTACAGAGAATTCAGATCATTTGTTCAACTAGGGTTTCCATGACTAATAACTCAACCTAAGCAAAGGAAACATGAGAACCAACCAAAAACAAACAATGAAAGTACACCCACACTCACCATGGCTATCCAGGAAATCCATTGTCGATCCAGGAAATCCTCTATGACAATGACAAAACACAAACAAGAAACCACATGCATATACCATGCATGCCAAAACTAGTGAATAAATCATACATGCAAATCGGTACTTGCAAGAATATCTGATGTAGCTATCGATGTTGATTCCTTCATGCACTTTCCTACTCTTCCTTTGCCTTCTTGCTCCAAAAATCCAAGTATGCCACACCCTCCAAGAGTGCTCCAAGAAAACTCTATGTATCCAAGAGTATGAGAGAGAGAGGATAATGAGAGAGAGCTCTAACACTAAACTGAAAAATGGTTACCAACTAATCCTCAAAAGCCTTTTTATGGATGAGGCCTCTATTTTCTTCATTTTTCCATTATTTTCCTTCATTTTCCTCCTCACATGAAACCTATGACCTTTCACCTACTTTTTCTCCCAATTTCCATTGTTTTCATAAATAAATGTGCCAAAAATTCCATTTTGCCTTTTAATGCCTTAGCCATTTCCTTTTCCAAACTCTTTAGCCATAAGCAACCAAATGAACACCCCATAGGATGTCTTTCCCAACATTCAACTTAGAATAAGTGTCCCATCGACCATGGTTATTTTTCTTAACTTTTATTACATGGAATTTTCACTAGGGTTGTTACAATAGTGAACTTACATGGCTTACCCTTTAGTAATATTATTAGGATCTTCTTAACTTGATTTTAAATTCCTTTCCTTGAAAACCCACACTAAAAGATACCTTCACTCTAACTCTCATCGCCATCCCAAGAACAAATTGGAATTATTAAAACACTAACTACAAGAGCCTCTAGAATTTCTAACCCTGAGCACCTAAACATGAACTAAAACACCTCTGGCAAGTCTTTGAACATAATGGTTATAATAAAAACATCATTAAAAAAACCATCCATCAAAACCTAAAGAAAAATAATGTAAAGAAAACCTTCGACATTCCCAAAATCTCGTTACTTTACATAAAAGGAACAATTGATAAAATTTCAAGAATCCTAAACGGCACAACATTAGCATTACATTCACTCCCCCTAACACTATTAGGAAAATTGTAGACTCTGCAAAGGACCCTATAAATCCTAGACTACAAAAAGGGGTGTACATAGTCCCTTGCTCATGTGGAAAACAATACATATGAAAAACTGGCAGATTGTTAAACATTAGGCTTACGGAGAATGTTGCTCACATATCTAGGAACATAACATCAAAATCCACTCTTGTAGAAAATGCTTTATCCTCCCCACACTACATCTGTATGGAAGAAGCCAAACTTGTCATCAAGGAAGACCATTACCTAAAACGAAAAATTAAAGAGGCCATAGAAATTGAAAAGAGAAAGAACAATATAAACCATGATGAAGGCCTTATCATCAATAATACTTGGAAACCCTTAATAAGTCATAGCTCTCATAACAACAAAACTAATAATTTTAACATTGACCTACAATTTTTAATCATATTAACTTAGATATTATTATTTCAACTCATAATGGTTTTACATTATTAATAAAAATTAAACAAAAAAAAGTTATTATAAAATAGTTTTGATAAAAAGTTATGATAAAGCATAGTAGTTATGATATAAGTGATTACTATTGACTACAATCCATATCATAATTAATTATATGTAGATGTTTTGATGATAAGGAATCATAGAATTAATAAATAATTAATTTAA
>APFE030488973.1:71414-107097 GCA_000404065.3 Pinus taeda
ATATATATATTTGTTAAGCTTGGTAGGTCCATCCATTTTCTATTATATAATAGGAAAGTTTACACCACACAGATTAACTGGGTGTCCTCACCCTGCCCTGAGGGGAAAACAAGTCTGTTGGCCATCGGTCAGCATTATACGCCATCCAAAAACAAAATTGCTTCAGTATTTCTAGACAAGCTAGATAAGAGTCAATCTCATGTCCAAATACTACATAATTGTAATAACTAGGATATGTAACAGGAAACTTAAAAGGTAACCGCATAAACAAAAACAAAGCATAAGTATTCTA
The DNA here is from genome assembly GCA_000404065.3 of Pinus taeda. Classification (NCBI taxonomy): domain Eukaryota; kingdom Viridiplantae; phylum Streptophyta; class Pinopsida; order Pinales; family Pinaceae; genus Pinus; species Pinus taeda. The sequence goes on from APFE030488973.1 coordinate 71,707, forward strand.
ATCTTTCTACTCTTTTTTCTCATCAGAGACAGAGGCTACAGGAGAAGGATCTTCAGCAGTTTCCCTTGCCATTTCGTATAACTCTAGGGTGAAAGGGATGTGGCAGTCGATTCGATCGATCCTGATGTCCTATTTATGCAATTGAAAGAGTATTTTTTCCATGTGCTTTTTATATCTGGGAAGGTCCTGCACTGTGACCACCATCCCCACAGAAATTTGTTCCATCACTTTTCCAAGCAGACTTTTCATTAATAAATACAAGTATAGGGAGTGTTTGAACTATGTAATTTGATCTCGGGTATTCCCTAGATCAGGAACCATCGTCCTCCAGTAATCGATCTATTCATCTAGTTCACTTGCTTGTTTTATCTCTACTTTCCAGTCTTCAATCAGATTTCAAATTCCTTCATTCGTTTCCTCTCAATATGTTGCTATTGCCTCAGCTATGATGTGCTCGATAGGCTTCCAGCCCCTTCGAGCTTCCAACGTGCTCGAACCCTTGTTTGTCTGCTGGGTCGGGCCTCTCCTACCTCAACCACACCCTCTTATTACTCGAGCCATAATCTGAGCAGTGATGCCCTATGGACAGTCAAACAAAATTAGGTCCGTCAACCCTTACACCTCATCTCATTGTCACAGTTCACATAGTACCTCTCTTGGATGCTTTATCATTTGTGGGTTAAGGTGGCCCAGAGCCCACCCGTGGCTAAGGGAATTGGGTTGCAAACTCATCTCCTAGGGATCCTCAAAGTGACCCTCCCACTTGCCATGGTGCAATTGCCTATCATCCCACTGCATCTAGAACCAAGCATGCAGGCTCGTCCGGAGCCTAGCTCGGTCCTTGGTTTGAGATCCACATTCATCTCCCTCAGCTAGCAACTACCAACCATGGGTATGCTTTCCCCTCTGTCCCAAATACCGCCTAGGGTCCCTAGGTTTTCCCTTGCTACCATGCAAGTGCCCATTTCCCCAGGGTTTTCTCAACGTTCTATTGTCATGGATGATATCCCAACCCCCTACCCGCAACTCTTACTTGCCTCTCCTTTCAACACCCAACCCCTCAGGAATGGAAAACATGTTATGCCCAATTCTCATGGTCTGAGTAGCTAAGTAAAGGCCTACGGATCTTCTCGACCCACCATTACCCATGTCTTTGCTCAGCTTCTAGTTCGAATAGGATAAAAACAAAACACAGAGCCAGGTCATGTCACTCCATGTTCTCCCCTAGTTCCTCCCATACAATGCTACTCCCCATTGGGATGGTCTCTTGCCCCCCCCTTCCCCTAACAAAACCCCAACCAGATCATGAAATTGATAGGGGAACCCAACCATATCATTGCATTAATGCAGGAGCGAGACTAAAATACAAACCAGGAAATTGTTTCTTGTCCGCACCTAAGGTGCCTTCGCCCTTCTCTAGCTCTGATTTTCCTCCCGTCTTCAGAACTACTCTCACTTGCTTGACAGGTCGAATGCCTTAACCTCCTCCACCACCCTATTTAAAAGAAATATTATTCACATATCAAATTAACATAAAATAATTATCTCCTAATTAATTAAATCTATCTCTTAAATAACCCTCATAACAACAAATCTAATAATTTTAACATTAACTTATAACTTTTAATCATATTAACTTAGATTAATTATTTCAACTCATAATGATTTTACATTATTAATAAAAAATAAATAAAAAAGTTATTATAAAATAGTTTTGATAAAAAGTTATGATAAAGCATAGTAGTTATGATATAAGTGATTACTATTGACTACAATCCATATCATAATTAATTATATGTAGATGTTTTGATGATAAGGAATCATAGAATTAATAAATAATTAATTTAAAAGAACTATTATTCACATATCAAATTAACATAAAATAATTATCTCCTAGTTAATTAAATTTATCTCTTAAATAACCTTAACAAATTATAATAAGAATTAAAATTAAAATTCTACCAGCCAACTTCAGAACATTCCCCCACATCTAGCATTATATATATCCTTGCAATTTCCTTTACCTAATCCAATCTTAAGAATTTGGGTGTTCCCCTAATGATAAACTCACATAGAAGTCTGAAATGTTGGGTTTAATCAAAACTCTGAATGGGATATTCCACAAACATTTTTAAATTTGACTCACTTGTATGGATTCTCTCTTTAAAATCACAGTTATTATGGTAAGACTCCCACCCATCCCGTTGTGCTAACTCAAGTTGTTGAAGATCTTATAAGATAATTAACTTGACCTCAAAGGTCTGATGTGAAGATGGGGCTACAAAAGTCATTCATTTTCAAAAAAATATAGAATAAAATTCAAATACCACCATCATATCAAGCTTGTCAAGAGCTTTATGGTGATTTAAAATTCATCTTAATCTGACTCCTTGATTGAAAGTTATGCCTTCTTGAATTTGAGCAATTATATTATGCCACATCACCCATGTGTGGCTTTTCCATGTCACCACAAGTACTTCCACATCATGAATCAACCTCCCATGGTACTTATGTGGCTATTCTCAGGTCTCTATGAAACTTTCCACATCAACCCAAACTTTTGGGCCCTATGAGGCTCAACGCGACAATTATGCAGTGATTCAACATTACCTCGGTTGTAGGTTCTTGAAAACTAGAGTTGGTTTACATAGATGGTTTCATGTTCCATAACCCTTTTTCAACTTATGGAGTACCAAGGGAGTCCCTATGTTGAGTATAGTCCATCGATCAGGTTGTATTGTGATTTCACTCCCATAAGATGGTATCCTTTTTAAATGAGGGACCTGTTATGAAAATCCCCATGTCAAAACTAACTCACAATAGAAAATGAGAGTCTTGGAGTGAATGAGGGCCATTAACCTAGACACCTTTGACTAGAGGGTGATCTGATGAGTGGAGGATGGTCTTGTCAGTTGAAGGCCCCAACAAATGAGAGAGCTTCACAGTTATTGTTTTTGTCATGCCACTATCACTACTTGTCCCATGTTACACCATATAATGGTTACAATAAGGAGTGGTGGGTATAGAAAGATTCCACACTGAAACCACGTTTAGTCCGACCTCCTCTTTATTAACACAACCATACTATGTACCCTAACTTCCAAAAAATGGGTGATGATATGTTCACATGGCACTCATGTGGCCTCCATGTCACCTGAAAAGTCATTAAGAAGGAGGGAACCCAACTCCAAGTCCAGGACATGTCACTCGAGGTTATCACTATCATGGTTGTTCTAGCATAAATAAAGGAAGAGATGTGGTGAGTAGTGTCATGGATCCATATGGACACTACCACATGGATTCAAAGTGGGGCCCATCAGTATCATCAAACTATCCACATTCTATTTGGTTCATGGTGTATCTAGGCCTCTGAAGAAGAGTGGCGTCTCACCACACTCGAAATTTCAAGATCATTGGATAATATATTGATACTTTAAAATAATCTAGACCGAGATGTATGTAGGCATTCACCATTGTGTGTGCCTTTGTCACTCCCATATATCCTAGATGCTCAGATATATTTTGTCCACTCTATGAAAATCTTCCCCATCGAGTATCCAAAAATAATAATACTTAAGAAATAAAAAAAATATATGGCCCATACACAAAATCCATTTAGGGGAACATCTGACCCCAATTGATTCTATATTTTTGCTAAAACTATCCAGAGAAGGAAAACTTAAGGAAACTAACCATAATTCCCTAAAGACCATGACTTCTGCCAAAACACTAGAATTTTGGAACAATAACCAAATATTGAGGAGCAACCTTCAAATGCACTATGTCATTTCCACAAAGACTATAGGTCACCAACATAAATCAACTTAAAATGGATCTTAAGAAAAGGAAAGAAGTGGCTCCAAAGACTAGATTCCATAAGAAGGATACAAATTGGATTTGATAAAATAATATCAAGCTCTCTCAACAATACACAAGTATGCATAAACTATAAAATTTATGCAACACTCTTGAACCAAGTGAGTATCATCATAAGTTGAATCATCATTTAACAGCTAATAAATGAGATATCCTACAATCTTGAGTATAAAAATGAACCATTAAATTCATAAACATATCACATAGTTGGAAACACTTGCAATAACAAGTTAGTAGAAAACTCATTCAACAAGATATATTCATACAATTAACCTTGTAGTTCATGAATATAATAACCATCACATAATGCCATATATTCAACATATCCATAAGGACATATGGGACAACTCTTTCACCATGAAAATGCCATGAATTCAACAACCTTCCATGAGTATTAGGATGAGCCATAAAGTTTCAAACAATATATGAAATGATTTTATTAACAAGAGCTCATTCATTTATAAGCCATTATACCTATCTAAACAACTTGAGATGGATGGAAACTAAAGGAGAGACTTCAACTCTCCACCCAACCATAGGCCAGCCACACCATAATCATTCTTGTAGCTAACCACCGCTGAGCTAGATCCAAATTCTGAAGGGGTTCTTTCTTAGTGAATTCACCCAAGGCTCAATTGAGGTATTACTCACTTCTAGGAGTCTAAATCTACTTTCTAGCAAGTTTATCATCTCTATTTTCAAGGAAAAAATTGTAGGATATTATGTCCCATGATCCAAGTGGTTTATTAGCCTTACTAGAGAGCACCATAATGGTTCAACTACCCTCCTTATTGGTTTATCAACCTTACAACAAACACTCGAGTGGTTTATCAACCCATTCAACAACCACTAAGTGGCTTATTAGTTTATTCAACAAGCACATACTTGTTTATCATCTTACTTATTAAGAACTTGTAGTTTAATCCTCCACTAAGCCAAAAATTGGCCATTTAGTCTTGGACATTACAATCTAGTGGACCATTACAACAATACAGTGTAAACATACAATTTTAGGGCATTGAGCTCATCTATGTCTCTAGTACTGCTTCCTTCCTCCTTATCCAATATTATGGGGTTACCTTCTTCCCTCCTATTTTTCTCTTTCCCTTCTTTCTTCATGTTTTGACTTGAGTTCATTTTTTTCCAGTGAGACTACCAAATTTTCCTTCCCTCATTTCGTGTGACAAAACATCCATAATTTCCTTTATCCAATCATGTCTTCAAAATGTTTCAAGTGGTAGTTCGATTTTTTGTAATAACAGACACCACTCTCCCACTTCTCTACTCTCTTTCAGACCTGTATCTATGTGTACCTCTCTTCAAACTAGAATATCATAATATCATTATTTTCCATAAAACAATTTAATACATGAATTGTTTATAGGATTGTCTCAGATAGTCGTGGTTTCTAGGTTGTCCCTTACAGGTGTGGCCACATCTACAAAAATAGGGGGTAGAAAGGTGGGATTGTTATAAAACTCACCCCTTTAAAGGAAACATTTCTTAGTGCTTCTATAATATAAATCAAAAGCAAAAAATTGATCTTAATAACACAACTCTTACATATTCTTAATCATTAAAAAATAGCTATATTACCCTTATTTGGTCTACCATCTCCGAGGTGGCTTCATTAGGTCAAAATTGCTTCCATTGCACCTTAACATGCTCTATTACTTAGTTCCAAAGTGCTACCTTCAGTATTGTTGAAATCTAATCTTCGGGATTAGGTAAATCCATGTAAATATTGTAAATAGAAAATAAAGAGTATTAGAAGATGAAGATACATTGGGAGATGAAACCCAAGAGTCTCTCTCTCCATGTATATATCTACGATCCATCTTAATGCAAAGACACAATTCACTTTGAGGAGTTACCTCTTGGTTTGACATGGTATCAGAGCCAACCCATTTTTGGCTTCCTTTCTGCCCTTGTAACTCCCTCTTACCTCTGTTCTACATATTTTTGCATAACTAACACCTCTATAGTTCAAAAAAATAAATCTCTCCAAATCATTGATGGCCTCATCCTCTCAGAGAAGAGTAGTTGTGAGGGCGAGCTTGCAATGAGATTTGGTGTGGGAAATGGCATGAAATTTTTTTTTAGAGGGCACATGTTGTATGTGGTGACAATGATGTCGGCCTTTGGGTTGAATTCTGAAGCCTTACTGTATCTTGTCCTCATTGGATCCCATCTCTTCCCTACAACACCTCACCCTCTTTTCTCAATACTTTATACCTCGCCTACTATTACAATTAAATCCAATCCCTTATCAAATATCCACTCCATGAATTGTTGTGGATTATGATCTCTTCTGCATTTTTTATGCCCTTTCCCTTTCCATATGACCAATGGTGCTAGCAGCTCGGAGTATGCTTGCATATCCATTTCTACCTCATTCTAGTCCAGTAAAAAGGCAGAGTGCTCAACTTCTTGAACTAGTAAACCCATTGTTCAACCAATACACTTGTGTTCACAAAGCACAGAACAAATTTTCCCAACCGAACTTTGGCATAGATTCACTCGAAAAAGTAGTGTGACTGAAATATTTTTTGTACATGAAATTTTTGGAAAGCCTCTGCATGGAGTGACTAGGTTGTTTTCACTATGTCTACGTGGAAAGCCTCAGGATGGTTAAAATGGTTATCGCATAGGCCAGTTATGAATGGTATGTCGACACCTTACATGTTAATTGAGATGTTGATATATATATATATTTATAATATATATATATATATATATATATATAGATTACAAAAGTACTCCCATTTTTTAAGACTGTGGATGCATATATATAAACATTGAAGTTTTAAATGAGTGCATCTCTCTCCTCTCTCTCTCTCTCTCTCTCTCTATCTATATAATATATATATAGAAATATATATATAAAATTCATATATTTCATATGAATTATGTGAGTCAATTTGAATGTCTATTTGGCTTTGCATTAAGATCTTTATATGGAGTGGTAAATAATGGAATTAAAAAAAAAAAACAATTTTGGTATGGAATGGTTATATGGTAGGGAAGGAACCATCATATAAACCATATAATTAAAGTATTGATTATTTTCGTAATAAAGAGTGAAATAAAAGAAATAAAGTTGTGAAGAAAGTTTTTTTTTTATGATGCATTCACTCATATCTATAGTGGGAGTAGTTCTCACTCGCAAAGAGAAATATCCTTAGTGCTCCCAGAAGATACAACACACCCTCATTTTAAATGAGTTGTGTAAAGGGGTTTGTGTAGGAGAAGGAGATAGTACACCTAAAATTCCCACTTCAGATAAGGAGCTTGCCATTTGGGAAAACAAGAACAACAAGACAAATTGTGAGGAGAAAAGAAGGAGTAGGATAGGTATATATATGAAAAAGCTGGAGGAGAAGACAAATAGGCCGACTCATTTATAATTTAATTATTTTTGTTATTTAAGCCCTTTGATTTTATTGTTTAATAATCAGTTAGTTATTTTAATTTTTATATTCATATTAATACTTTTTTATTTTCTTATTAAAGTTGATGTTTATTAATAAATGTTTTTGTTCTTTATTGATTATATTTTTATTTGCTTATAACGCTATTCTTAAATGTTAATTGAATTGTTAGTCAAATTGTTATATATGTTTTATTCATTGTTGGGAATTGATATTTAATTATTGTTGTTAATGTCTATTTTTATTGTTTTAAATGATTATATATTAATGTGTATTCATATTAATTTATATTTTAATTATTGCTTATAAGGCCTACTTTTTATTGTTAATATTAATTCTGTTATGCTAGTTGATTTTATTGCTTAATAATTAGTTAGTTATTCTAATTTTTATATCAATATTAATACTTTTTTATTTCATTATTAAAATTAATGTTTATTAATAAATGTTTTTGTTGTTTATTATGGTGGCATGGAAATTAGCAAAAACTGGAACCCCTTGCTAACCCCCGAAAATAATCCCAACAGCGAGGTTAGCAATTCTTAACCCACTATTATTATAAATTTAGCCATGCTGCTCTTTAGGTTCCTAAGCATGTAGAATATCTAGGATTAAATAAACCTAATTATTAGTAAAATTGTAATAATAATCATCTAAAAGAATGAAGCATTATTAGTATAATCTAAAATTCATCATCATTCAAAAATAAATAAATAACATAATAATAAAAAAAAAAAAATAATAAAGTATATATAGATAGGAGCATTAATTAATATCAGAGTTATTAATATAAATAACATTTTAACATTCAATAAAAACATAGGGTTTAATAATTAATAACTATAGGCAAATATTAAATATAATCAAAATATTAATAATGAATTAGAATGCCATTAAGAAGAACAAGTTAATAAATAAAATAGCAAATCTTAAGTATTAACATCAATAGGAATAATGCTAGCATAACAAAATTAATATTAACAATAAAAAGTAGGCCTTATAAACAATAATTAAAATATAAATTAATAAGAATACACATTAATAAATAATCATTTAAAACAATAAAAATAGACATTAACAGCAATAATTAAATATCAATTCACAATAATGAATAAAACATATAAAACAAGTTAAATAAGAATTCAATTAACATTTAGGAATAGCATTATAAACAAATAAAAATAGAACCAATAAAGAACAAAAACATTTATTAATAAACATGAATTTTAATAATGAAATAAAAAAGTATTAATATTAATATAAATTAAAATAACTAACTAATTATTAAGCAATAAAATCAACTAGCATAACAGAATTAATATTAACAATAAAAAGTAGGCCTTATAAGCAATAATTAAAATATAAATTAATATGAATACACATTAATATATAATCATTTAAAACAATAAAAATAGACATTAACATCAATAATTAAATATCAATTCTCAATAATGAATAAATCATATAAAGCAATTTAAATAATAACAATTCAATTAACATTTAGGAATAGTGTTATAAACAAATAAAAATTGAATCAATAAAGAGCAAAAACATTTATTAATAAACATTAATTTTAATAATGAAATAAATAAGTATTAATATTAATATAAAAATTAAAATAACTAACTGATTATTAAACAATAAAATCAAAGGGTTTAAATAACAAAAATAATTAAATTATAAATGAGTCGGCCTGTTTGTCTTCTCCTCCAGCTTTTTCATATATATACCTATCTTGCTCCTTCTTTTCTCCTCACAATTTGTCCTGATGATGAGTCTAGTTTCAGCCTTGAAACGTCGACCATAAAATATGAGCACTGTGAAATATCCGAACTCCATTCAGAAATCACACCACAGTAATCTGCAGTCTAAAAAAAAAAAAGAACAACAAGGCATATGCCTTGATTGCAGCATCTGTAAATGAAGAGGTGAGTCGACAGATTTCACCATTTTCAAAAGCTTTTGAAGCCTTAAATAAGTTGAAGGAATTGTATGACTCACACTCTCAAATTGAAGTTGTTCAATTGATGATTAAGTTGTTTAGTTTTGAATTGAAAAATGATGAACCTCTTGCCTTAGGATCAAAAGCAAGATCAATTACGCATGATAAAAAGTACATTGGCATTGAGATATATATACCTCTCATAGCTTATGTCAAGGCACTATATCACACTTATTCACATTATCTTGAATCCTTGAAAGCAAGTGGACAACTTAAGGAGATCACCTTTGACTCCCTTGAGAAGAAATTCACTGAAAGAGAAGGATTTTAGGAAGAAGACAACTCCTCAGCCTACTAAATAAGTTGTATTCCTTGCACAAAAGGAGAATAATCATGCACAATATTGTTCCAGAGGAAGAGGTGGCCACAAAGGAAGAGGAAGAAGGAATTTTAGAGGCAGGTGGGGTAGATAGTTTCAAGGAGAAAAGTCTGATCTTCATTGCATATGATGCAATAGAGATGGACATGATGCATCCACATGTAAGTTTCCTTAGAACAGAATTGAGTAGGAAATAATTGAAGGGAAAGGTAAAGCACCCAAATATACTCATTATGTTGTGGCACATTGTAACATTGGAGTAATTGAAGACTTGTTTAATGCTTAACTTGCTTCATAGAAAGATGATTTTATTTCTTGATTTAGGAGAAAATTTCCACATGAACTTTAGGAGAGATTTTTCTGGAGAATTCATTGACAATGTTGATGGAGAAGTATAATTTGTAGACAAGTCAAACTCAAGCCATCAGGGCTTGGCACCACCATGCTCAAACCTCCTAGTCTTCCAGACTTTCTTCTACATTGCTTCCGAGAAAACTAGTGTCTTTTTGATCTGCTAGTCCCACTAAGATTGGTAGCTATCTTAGAGACAAACAATCAAAGCAATTTGTGATTTACTTTATGTATGATAGGTAAGAGAGAAGCAAAGGGTACCAACCTAGATCTTTCACTTGATTCCTTGCTTGATTTATCTCTCCCTTGATAGAGCTTGCAACTCCTGTCCTACTTGTCCTACTTTAGAGAATACCTATAGAGACAAGGTAACAAAACACCATCAAATCATCTCGATCTATAATATAATAAACAATGTACCATCAAAAATACATTGAACATACAATTGCATTCACAAATAAAAAGATTCACAAATACACGGTTGTATGGAGGAAAACTCAAAGAACTTTATTAATAATAGAAGAGAGGATTACAACCCAGTTGCCTGATCTAGCATCATCCTCCTAGCATCAAAGCCCTCTTCACCTCATGAAAAGTAAGATCACCCAACAATACAATGTCTCTCCTCAAAGATAAACCAACAGCACTTCCTTACAAATTACCAAATTCCAGCCTCTAGATCTCTCAGATGTGGGATCCATTTATAGATGTCTTGCAAGGGTGTGAGTCAGCTCTCAGTTTTTTATTAGTGTCATTCCACTGATAGTTCTTGGTTCCACTTGGAGATTTCATTGATCTCTTACTCATCCCTGGGCAAATTCAAATAGGCAAGTGTCATAGGAGAAGTTTCTAGAAGATTCCACGAGCATCCACTTAGCAAACTGTCTCAGCCATTTGTCCATTCTCCCTCATCGCACCCTATAGACGGCCTCTTCAGTATGCATCGCACCTGGCTAGTGTAGGAGCTAGTATGCATCACATCTTGACAGTGGAGCAGTCAGTATGGTCTAGTTTTGGCTAGTTTTGAGTAGTTTTTCAGGTGGAACTTCTGGGAAATGATGTAATCAGTTGACCATGATCCTTTAGGGTATGAAACAACACTTTTATGGGTCAAAGAACCCTTGGTTTATCAACATATGTGATTGGGGTTGAAGTGCCCAAATATGTCTATAACAGTTGCCCCCTAAAGCATGAGGTCATAAATATTTTGATGTCGGGTGAAATTCTTTATCATGAGGATTTGAGGAATTTGAACTAGAAGGTGACCTGTATAAGTTACAACACAATACATCATCATCATATTATTTTCATGATCTAGCCGAGGCGGGCATTCCCATGCTTAGCTTTATAAATTCATTTTTATCTACATAGAACAGACAATCATCTGCAGTTGCAGACTGGTGATTCTTCATATGAAGGGTCATCTTCCCTGGCTTGGATGACCATCTATGTAGCTTTTGTGTACATTTGATGTCTTTATATTCCTGTATCACAAGATGGATGGATGAAACTAGATCCAGGGTCTTCAAACTCGTTCAATCTTCGCCCGATGTACAAGTCAATCCATGTGAAAAGATGTCCTGAAGTCGAACATGGAAAGGCATCACTTGATTACCAGCCAATGATGTGAGTTGTTAACAGGCACGAGAGGAATCACCAATAATGTTAATGACCCTCAAGGTACTGCAATACAATTCACATTGTGTGAATATATGAGCCGATGTCGAACACCATGTAAAATCTTTCGGTCGAAGGCCATTGATGTAAACCTGTCGCTAGAAGTGAGAAACTTGCCATTGTGGCATGCAAGCTTCAAAGTACTGAAAGGGTTGTTTCTAAGTCAACTTCTTGGATAATGAGTTGATGTCGACAAGAAATGACCCATCGTAGGAGGGCCTTAATGTATCCCACATCTACGACACGAAACGAAGCAAATGATTTTTTGGAGGTGAAAATGATCTGATGGTACAAGGTTCAGGAATGGTGGTCATGAAAAATGGGGAGTGAAGGTATTGCAGTGGATGAGGCATTAGCTAGGTGGTAAATTCTCTGAATGACTTCTCTTGAACATATCAGCGACACTGAAATGGATTGGTAGCATTAACCCCAAAAGATGGATGGTATGGAGGACAAATGGTGATATTACCGGTGAACGAAATAACCCAACCCGACTCAATCATGGTGATGGAGTGAAAGTGTCATGTTCAAGAGCAACTTGCTACCAATAAAATTCTTCAATTTTTCTTCCCTTTTTCCCAGTCATTGCTGACCAGTACCTCTTTATTTTTGTCAAGCTTGAGGAGGATAACATATGCTTTCTCTATAATTTTCCCTTCGGGCAAATCTGTCGCTAAGTTTTAGCAAGCCTAACGACAGTGAAACTCGTTCTTATCTAGGTGGACAAGTTTGTCACTATTGTTTTAACAAGTTTAACGACAAAGATAACTCGGTCCTTTTCATGTTTAAAGAGTTTGAAAAGGGACAAAAATGAAACTCTAGTAGTCCTTTTTTGTAGCATAATCCCTCAAGTCCGAAAAAGTATAAAATAATACGAAAGGGATGACTTTTTGATTGCTTTAGCGAGCCGAAAAAGACAAGTGCTCGATATTTTTGTGGGATGATCCCTTAGGTCCAAAAAGATTAAATTGTAGAGGAGGGATGGCGCTTCTCCTTACTTTAACGAGCTAGAAAGGCTAGTAGCTCAGAAATCTTTTCATATTTAACGAGTCTAAAAAGAGCATAAAAGAGACTGGTTTTTGAGGAACGAGTGGTGTTTTCGGGTAGCAACTGGTCCCAGGTAAGTTTGGAACTTCTCAAAACATGGCAATGTGAAGAGGGTGGCTAACAGAACCACTCGTTGTAGTTGTTCCTCAAAAGGGTAAACAATCAAGTGGAAGCGTATGATTGGCCAAAAGAATGGAGGTGATGGAAGAACACAACCAAGGCTCAAAAGGATAATAGTATGGCAATCACAGAGGTCATTTACTGAAGGTGGATTATTTTTTTTAACAAGCTTGAATCGGGAGAAACTATGCTCAGTGGCGGGTTTATTTTTTAACGAGCTTGAACCTTCAGAAACATTGCTTATTAGCGAGTTTATTTTTTAACGAGATTGAACCATCGGAAACATTGCTCATAAAAATAGTTAAAGATGTCTCTCATTGGTAGGTTTATTTTTTAGTGAGCTTGAACTCTACGATAACATGTGCTCATTGCCTTTTTATGTAAGCTAGAAACAACCAAACTACAAAGCTAAAAAAACTAAAAAGCTAAGGAACTACTGAGGTTAGGTAGGATGGTTGTATCCTCCAATGAGGCAAAACCCTTCCTTTGGTCTGTCTGGTGTGCAGATGTTTCTGGACCAATCGTCTAACCTAAGAAGTTAAAACTAAAATGCTAAAAAATCTAAAAAGCTAAGAAAAGAAATTTGTCAAATTTTTTTTTTGCTTGCAAAAAAAATTTGCATGCCCCTAGGCATCGAGAAAAGGAAAGTCTCCAAGTAACCATATGGAAGTCACTGCAGTTAGGCAGAATTGTTTCTGTCAGCGGTTAGACAAAATACTTCCTTGGCTTTGTCCACATAGTGGAGAAAAATGAATGGTGTTTCAGACCAATCACATGACCTACGAGGAAATGGTTGTTTCAGACCAATCACATAACCTACAAGGAAATGGCTATTTCAAACTTATCACATAACCTAAAAGGAAATGGTGTTTCAAACCAATTACATAACCTACAATGAAATTCCTATTTCAGACCGATGACATAACCTATAGGGAAATCTATCTTTTTAGCTGGGTTCGTCTGCCGAAGCGGACCAAGGTGCATGCCCCCTAAGCTTCGTTACATTCACCGAACTACTTGCCGCAATCAGGTGGATGGAATGAGGGTTGAAGAGACACTCTTGATGCAAAGATACCATTTAGGGTTGATGTTTGACTTGAAGCTGTGTTTGAACCAGGAAATGAATGCTAGTCGATAAGCTGTACCATTTTGCCTTCATGCGGGAAACACATCACTCGAAAGAGTGTGGAAACAATAGCTTCCATGCTATATATATAGTTGCATCCAAGGAATAGATTGTAATCTAATGGTCCTTGGACTACCATCACATTCAAGTGAACGGTTTTCCTTTTCAAAGTTATCGGTAACTTCGGAAGGATCCCTAACGGCCGATTGGTTCCTTTGTCAAAGCCTGATAAATTTTGAGTAACAGGAATAAGCGATGGTGAAACAAGTGATTTCCAATCATTTGAGGAAAGGATACTCACTGAAGCTCGTTCATCTATGATAGTGCCAGACATGATCATTTTGTAAACTTGTACTATGATTCGGAATGGTAAATTAGATGGAAGGTGGGATCTTGCTAGTTGGTTCCAATCGAAGGAAACGACTAGACTACTCTGAGGGGGTATCGGATAAATGGTTGAATGAACCCCTTGAGCTGGGGGACTTTCCTCCTATTGTAAAGGAATAGGTGGATTTCCCCCAAGTTCATCAGACTCTGTATTAACAGAAAAAAAATTGAACGGTATTGTTCTCATTCCCTTTGGAAATTGTATCATCTGAAGGTGGATCTTCTGAAGGCAAGCCTGGGTTGACTGCCATCTCAACCTGTTGACTTTGGTCCGGTATGGATTCAGAAGGTTCACTCTCAATGATAGGCGTTTTGACCAACGATTGAGTTATGTCAGTTGGATTTTCAACTAACAATGGACTTGATAAGAGTTTCTTGTATCCAGGTGGAAGTCGCTGCAGTGAAGCAGGACGATTATGAAATATTCTCTTGACCTCATCTAGAAAAGAACAACGGGGAAGGTGATGGTCTCCTTATCATAAACATGGAGTTTTCACCTTTCTTTCCTGTCCAGGACTTTCATTTTCACTAGTTGATGGTGTGCTATCAACATGATCACCAGAAGTTGATGACACTGAACAGTGTAAATGGGGAGACCATTCTCTCAACATTCGTGGAATGCAAGGACAATCTCAATGAAAATGGTTTCCTTTGCAAATTAGACAAGGATATCTAGGATATTTAATGTGTGGGTTTTCACCAAATGATTCATTGTTGCCCCCTTGCTTAACTGACTTCTTCTTCTTCTTCTCCTTCCCTTTCTTCTTCTTCTCAACCACTTGGTTACAAGTATCACTATCTTCACCAAGTGAAGAGGATGAAGGGGAGGGAGAAACAAACGAAGTAGAGGGTGAAGGGTCATTTTCAATATCAACTGGTCACTGATTCGATTGCTGAGGAATTACGGTATTTTGAATGACAGAGGTTGAGAATAGCCATACTAGCAGGCCAATTGTGATTCTTGGAAGGGACAATGTAACCATATACAGAGCACCAATATCTCCCCAAGAAGAGAAAGGACTAGGATTCCCCCCCAAGAGGGATTCCTTGATTGGTGGACTCCATTATCTCAACCTAAGATCAACGAAGGAACAGGGATGTTATTCCAAATTAAATAAATTTTAATGATGCTTTGACACAACTTTGCTTTTTCAATTCTTAAGAGTCGATAAAAAGCTAAAGATGACTCTAGTCACCTTTGATTTTTAATGAGCCTGAAGTGACAAGTGCTCAGATGGACCCTTTATTTTAAGGAGTCGAAAATGAACAAAAGTGACTACTCTGGAAATCTAGACAAAGGGATTACCAAATCAATCGCAAAACTACAATATACACCTTGGTGGTAAATTAAAGAGAAATTACCAAGGACTTATGTACGGTAGTCAATCTTCCCAAATACTGTGTTCAGTGCATTGCGATCGATAGGGCGATAGACACAACTTCCTATGGATAAAGGATATCAGCCTATTGCAGTCTCCCAATATATACTCGACGGTACGGGGAGCACAAGTCTGTACTAGCACTTGTCATATCAAAGAGGAGGAATCACCCAACCTTCGATGAAAACGATAGTTACCAGGTTTTACGACGACGGAACACGTCGCTAGCCTAGACTTTTAAATGTGATGCATTAGGTTCCAAAGCGTTTTTATGTTCATTGACATTTATTTTAGAGTTGATCTTGTTTAGAAGTTTGTATTTCAAGGTTCACCACATGATTTAGATGTAAAATTCCTAAATATGCAATCTAAAATGATAAACATTCATTTATTTTCTTTTAGCAATGAAAAGCCTAGCTACTAAGGAAAGAAGATTACGATTCTTTCAACAGAGAGCGAAGAGCATACACTAAATGCACTTTTCCTAAATCATTTTTTGCATACAGTCTAAAAACAAATGAAAATGCATGTATTTGTTTTCCGTTTCCTTAATGTGAGGATGTCAAAAAGGAAAACTAAGTATAGATCTGAACTATTTTCTTCAAAGCGACATTTCGACAGTTTCTTTTCAAAATGAAAGGAAGACTAAAACGACACTTTTCGATTTCGAATGGAAAACTGCTTTCGACACTTCAAATATTAAAAATTCAAATCAAACACAATGAAAAAAGTACAATCGACCATCTAGAGGAGGAAGACTTAACGACACTCTTGTTTTTAACTCAAAATGACAGTTATGACACTTTTGCATCAAAAAACAACAGTTCGATTTAAGCTACTTTTTGACTAGGTATCGTAAATGATCGACAAATACATAAAAAAATTTGCTAATCCTAATCAATGGAGGTTGAACAATGTAAAGGAAGGAGGCTTCAACAATGAGATATTGATCATAAGTAGCAAGACAACTGAATAGAGCTGAAAATAAGGAGGAAAAACCCAAATTTCAAAGAGAGAAATGGTATTACTCATTCATCTCACCTCTGCTTCTCAGAAATAGGGATGCATAACACCTGCTACATATGAGAGGTGTGATGCATATTGGTTTCTAGTTACAGATCGTGCGATGGGCCAGGGAGCTAAACTGAGGTGGGTTTTTGCCCAAATATACAGCTAAGTTCAGAGATCTAGGTTGAGCTATTATGAAAAGTAAAGAACAGAATACAGGGGTATGATCTTAGGAGGTTAATGAGCTACCACAAGGGCCTTTAGAATGCTTGTAAGTCAGATTTTCAGTTCAAAAACCAACCCAGAGATTGACTGATGCAGCATTCATCTACTTTGCAATTGCATATCAAGAGCAGTTCGAAGGCTATCTAGCTAACTTCAGGCTCTGTCTGTAGTTTATAAAGCGAACAACAAATACAAACAAACAAACTATTCGCTCCCCAACGGAGTCGCCATTTTGTTTCCAAGAAAACTAGTGTCTTTTTAATCTGCTAGTCCCACTAAGATTGGTAGCTATCTTAGAAACAAACAATCAAAGCAATTTTCGATTTCATTTATGTATGATAGATAAGAGAGAAGCAAAGGGGACCAACCTAGATCTTCCACTTGATTCCTTTCTTGATTTCTCTCTCCCTTGATAGAGCTTGAAACTCCTCTCCTACTTGTCCCACTTTAGAGAATACCTATAGAGACAAAGTAACAAAACACCGTCAAAGCATCTCGATCTATAATATCATAAACAATGCAGAATTAGAAATACATTGAACATACAATTGCATTCACAAATAACAAGAATCACAAATACACGGTTGTATGGATGAAAACTCAAAGAACTTTATTAATAATAGAAGAGAGGATTACAACCCAGCTGTCTGATCCAGCATCATCCTCCCAGCATCAAAGCCCTCTTCACCTCATGAAAAGCAAGATCACCCAACAATACAATGTCTCTCCTCAAAGATAAACCAACAATGCTTCCTTACAAATTACCAAATTCCAGCCTCCAGATCTCTCAAATGAGGGATCCATTTACAGATTTCTTGCAAGGGTGTGAGTTAGCTCTGGGTTTTTGATTAGTGTCATTCCACTGATGGTTCTTGGTTCCACTTGGAGATTTCATTGATCTCTTACTCATCCCTGGGCGAATTCAAAGAGGAAAGTGTCGTAGGAGAAGTTTCTAGAAGATTCCATGAGCATCCACTTAGCAAATTGTCTCATCCATTTGTCCATTCTCACATATCACACCCTGCAGAAAGCCTCTTCAGTATGCATCACACCTGGCTAGTGTAGGAGCCAGTATGCGCCGCACCTTGATAGTGGAGCAGTCAGTATGGTCCAGTTTTGGGCAATTTCGAGTAGTTTTTCAGGTGGAACTTCTGGGAAATGATGTAATCAGTTGACCATGATCCTTTAGGGTATGAAACAACACTTTTAGGGGTTAAAGAGCCCTTGGTTTATCGACATACATGATTGGGGTTGAAGTGCCCAAATATGTCTATAACATACATGATATTCTATATCTCCCAGAACTAAGGAGAAACATGTTGTATTTGATCCACATCCACCATCAAGGACAAGGTTAGGAAATCATCAGATCACTCACTTGTCATGACGGGGATAGAAGAAGAAAGAATTTTGAAGTTGCAAGGTACCTCTGCTCGTGCACAAAAAATTTAATATAGTTCTCTCTATGATGAAGGTACATTTCCATAGAATATTTTATGGCATTCTATAATTGGACACATGAACCCTGAAAACCTTCATTTGTTGAGGAAAAATGGTGTTACTAGTTTGCCTAAAATTCCTAGGAAACGTAAGCAAAGTGATGCTTGTATCTTAGGAAAGCACAATAAATAGTCTTTTCATGATTATGATTCCAAAGCATATAGAAAACTTGAACTCATTCATTTCTATTTATGTGGTCCAATGCATGTTCCTTTTGTAAATGGTAATAAATATATGATGACATTTATTAATGGCTACACTAGAATGTGTTGGGTTTGTTTATTGAAGAACAAGTTTGATGCTTTTGAAACATTCAATAAATTTCATGCATGGATTGAAAATGATGCACAATATCATATTGGCTCAATTCACATTGATAATGGAAAAAAATACACTTAAAATGAACTTGAAAACTATCTTCTCCAACATGGAATTAAACATCAATTACCATGCCTTATAATCCCCAATAGAATGGAGTAGTTAAAAGAATGAATAGACCAATCTTAAATATGGTACATTAGATGATGTTTTTCAAGAATGTTAAGTTGATGCTTTTAGCTAATGAAATTATATGTGTTTTGTATATAAAGAATAGGTGTCCATCTAATGTTATGAAAAACAACTCCCTGTGAAATGTGGTATGGCCACATTCCTTCAGTGAGGCATCCTAGGGTTTTTGGTTCCACCTGTTATACCTTGATACCTAAGGAATAGAGAAACAAACTCGGTGAGAGGAGTCACAAGTGTATCTTCTTGGGGTACTCAAATACCTCCAAAGCATATCATCTCAATGATGAAGTCAATAAGAAGTTTATAATATCTAGAGATGCGATCTTTCTTGAATCTTCCAAGGCTGACAATGTTGTTGAGCGGAAATTTGGTCGCTTGGATAGATTCGCACGTGTAAAATATTTTCAAGAGTTTGATAATGATATTCCATACCTTGAAGGGGGGATTCCTATATTGGATAAACCTATGGAATCTTCTTCTAAAACACTCTCTCCCCTGCATGAAGCTCTAGCCACTAAGGACACTTTGAGTGATGTGATTGATAGAATTGGGAGACTAAATATTGATTCAGCCCCATCTTAGTCAACTGAGTAGCCTAGGCCATCTTAGAGAGGTCCTCCTAAATGGTTGAAAAATATAATTGAAAGTGTTTTTCCTGATGAGGTTGGAAATACAGGAACGAGAAGCTCAACCAGAAAAAATGGAGGTGATGTAGATGATTCTGACTCACTTTTTAATATGGATGTTTCTTATGATTGTAAACTGAATTTGTCTACATATTTCGGACTAACTTACTTCAAAGAAGTCACTTATCATGATGAATGGAAAAAAGTGATGCAGAAACAATATGATTCTTTGATAAATAATGGCACTTGGAAGCTGGTTGATCCTCCATTGGGAACCAGACCAATTGGCTACAAGTGGGTCTTCAAGAACAAAGTATAAAGTAGATGGTTTAGTTGAAAATCATAAATCCAAGCTAATGGAAAAAGGTTTTACATAGAAGGAAGGGGTTGACTACGAGGAGAATTTTTCTTTCATGGAAAAATGGGCTACCATTCGAACACTCTTTGCCTTGGAAGCATAGAATGGTTGGAAATTTCATCAAATGGATGTAAAAACTGATTTCTTAAATGGAGATCTGAAAGAGAATGTTTTTATTGTCCAACCAGAAAGATTTGTTTTGAAGGTTGAGGAACATAAAATATGCAAGCTTGTAAAATCCTTGTATGGCCTCAAGAAAGATATATGAACCTGGTATGAGAAGTTAACTGACTATCTTCTGAAACTCAACATCAAACATTATGATCTTGATTATGCAACTTTGTTTTCCAATAAAATTGGAAAAACAGTTCTATATCTTGTGGTGTATGTAGAAGATCTATTGATGATAGGGAACAATGAGCGCTACATTGCATCCATAAATAAGGAATTGAGGAAAGGTTTTGAAATGAAATACTTGGGCTATGTTCACTACTATCTTGGTATTGATGTAACTCAACATATGAAGTTTATATTCCTCTCTCAGAAAATAGATATTGGAGATCTGTTGAAAATGTTTTGCATGGCTGAGTGCAATCCTTTGAATACTCCAATGGAACAAAACTTAAAGCTCACATCAAATGAAGGAAAATATTTTGAGGATGCAACGAAGTATAGAAATCTCATAGGAAGTCTCAATTACCTAACTACTACTATAAAAGACATTTCATTTGATGTTGGAATCCTCTCTAGGTTTATGAAAAATCCTTGTGAGGGTCATTGGTCTACGACAAAAAGAGTTCTAAAGTACTTGAAGGGAACTCAATATTTTGGAATGAAGTATACATAGGTGGTAAACTTTAGTTTGATTAGATAATTTATTCAGACTTTGATGGAGATAAAGAAGTTGGGGTATCTACTTTAGGTTATATTATGAGTCTTGGATAAAGGGTTGTCTCCTAGAGGTCACATAAACAATTAGTTCCAGTAGATTCCACAACCGAGGCAAAATATGTGGCAGCAGTTGAAGAAACAAAGGAAGTTATGTGGCTTAGGAAAATTTTGGAAGATTTGTAGGAGAAACAAGTGCATTCAACTCCTCTCATTTTTTACAACACTTCTGGAATAAAGTTGGCTAAGAACCCAAAGTTCCATGATAAAACGAAGAACATCAATAGAAAATACCATCTAATTCGACATCATGTTGAGGCCAAGACAATCCACCTACATCATTGTTCCACAAATGAGTAGATTGTAGACATCTTCACCAAAGCGATTGGAAGATAAAGTTTTCAAAGATTCAAAATGATACTTGGACTCACCAACATCCCTTCAGATTAACGGGGGGAATGTTTACACCTAATATTTGGGATTATTTAAGTCCATGTAAATATTGTAAATGTAAAATAGGGAGAATTAGAAGATGAAGAGACACTGGGAGATGAAACCCAATATTTTATCTCTCCATGTATATATATATGATCCATCTTAATGCAAAGACACAAATCACTCTGAGAAGTTACCTCCTGGTCTGAAAAGTATAATATAAAAAATAGTTCTAGTTAGAAGTATCCCTTAAGTTCCACCTATTTCATAGACCAATCAACAATATAACTAGTGTAATGTACATACTTCCTAAGAAATTAAATGTGGAAAACATCACATGCTTTCACTATGAGTGGTAAGGCCAATATATAAGCCATTGGCCCCACTCTTTCTAGAATAAAAAATAATCCACAAAATCTCAGTACCAACTTAGCACAAGACCCTACTTTCAATGAGATATTCCTTGGTATGATGTGGAGGTACACATTTTCTCCCACTTGGAATATTTTTTTCATTATCTACTAGTTTGCATGACTCCTTTTCCTATCCTAAGTTTCTTTCAATTTCTTCCTGATCTTGATGACTTCTTACTCCATTTATTTCAACATTTTTGGGTCCAAGAACCAATTTGTTCACTAGGTTACCTCGGTTAATAGGAGTGTTACATTTTTTACCATTTAGTGCTTCAAAAAGACTCATATATAGTGATTCATAATAGCCATTATTGTATGCAAACTCCACTATTCATCAGAATTCTTCCCACTTCTTTAGGTAATGCATAACATACATTCTCAACATGTATTTTATATTTTTGTCAACTCTTTTTTTGACCTTTTTGAGAATGATATGTTGTACGAAAATATATCTAGGTTCCAAAACCAAAAAAAAAATTGTTCCAAAAATTGGAAGTGAATTTGATATCCTGATCCAAGATGATTTTCCTAGGTATGCCATGCAATTTGAATATTTCCTTCATGAATCTCTAGGTTATATCAATGAATTTGTGGGTGGAATTGATAGCTATGAAATGAGCCACATTACACAACTTGCCCACTACCACTAGAGTGGAATCATGCTATTTGGTTGTTTTTGGTAATTCTGTATTGAGTTCCAAAGATATGACTTTCCACTTCCATTCAGGAATTGAGGTCGTTGTACCAATCCTATTGGGTGTCTACATTTGACTTTGACTTATTGGAATTCCATACACTTGGTGATGTATTCAATAAATTCCTTATTTATATTTTCCACTGATCCATTTTATTTATGGCTATTATTATTTTTTGATAACTAGGATGACCTGAGTATTGTCTCTTATGAAACTCGTCCATGATTATACTCATTAAGTCAAATACATAAGGCACGTACTTTCTCTCCTTAAACAACAAAATACCATTATTAGTGAGTTTGTAGCTCTTTCTCATTAATCCCTTTGACTCCTTCTCTAGACATTCCTTCACATGATGGTAATACTCATCATGTAGCAGTGCTTCTTTCATCCTTTCTTCGACACCAATTTTTGAAAGTTCTCAAAAATGCCAAATGAGCCATTTGTAAAATTATACTAAGTACATATTCTACCTTACTCTACTTACCCTTAATGTGCCTTATCTGAAAATTGAATTCACTAATCAAATCCAACCATATGGCTTGTCTAGCATTTAAGCTAAGTCGATAAAAAAATTATCTCAACCCTCTATGGTCTATCATCAACGCAAAATTTCTCCCAAGGAAGTAGTGCCTCCACATTTTTAAGCGTGCACTATTGTTGTAAACTTTACACCATGATTAAGATAGTTCTACACATATTCATTTAATTTCCTCAACTCGAATCAAATCACATGTCTTTCTTGCATTAAGATTCCACCTAGTCCTTTCTTACAAGCATCAATACATGTTGAGAGAACAATAATTATAGGAAATATGGTTTGATTTCTCCTTCTTGATAATTACTTGTGATCTATGTTGACTTCTTCTAATTCTATGTTATATTATACTTTATCAAGGAATTACCAAATTAAATGTATATGAAGACCACAAGAATAAGAAACACAAGATGTAGCCACTTAGCCAAGAAAAAACCCCCCAAGGGCAAAACCCAATACAACTCTTCTACTAGTAGATTGAAATCAAGATAAGACAATACACAACCCTTTAGACCTAGAAAAAGGCTTCCTCCAATCACCAATTTATCCCTTCCTTCCAGTATATGATCCCTACCAAAGTCTCCAAGTGACAACTTCTAAGATGTGGCTTCAATCTAGAATTTTGGCCCCCAACTTTAGAATTACAAACCTGCAATTCATTAAGAAATTTTAGCGCCATATTCAGTCCAATAAATTCACACGTGTGTAATAGAGATGCCCAAAAATTCAATTCTTGTCTTCCCTAGCTTCTTCCTTCTTTCTCCTCAACTTCACTCTTCTTTTCTGTCTCTTTCTCTTGTAGATTGAACTTGTTGAGTGTGTGCTTCAAATGAGTCAATATTCCTCTCTATATATACTCTTTCTGTTCGGTTGGATAACCCTAATCTAGGATGAATTCATGAGGACAAGGCCAACTTCAAGTGAATGTGACAAATAACACCTTTGATTCAAAAATAATTATTTTTACATGATACAAAAGCCCAAGAAGGGTCTAATAAAAATGACAATAGCTCTATTGACTCAAGAAAAAACCTAGAAGCCTTCAATGTAGGCTTTTATCTATAAAATAAATAAAAGAGCATGAAACCCATTCTTCAAAACAAATTTTCTTCTTACAATAAATTTATTTTCTCTTTCTTTTCATCATATACAATTATGAAGACCGACACTAGTTACATTCTTAAGCATTCCCTCTTAACTAGGGAGGTATTCATAATTACATACATATATAGGTACATGGAACATCTCAAAATGATATGAACTATGAAGATCCATAGCACATGCACTGCTACAGTTTAGATGCCTACCCAAGGTACTCTAATCAGGTGGGGCTATGATATAATCAATATCTATCCACTCTAGGTACCATTAGGCTTTTAATCTTGAACACCAACCCAGGGATCTAGGTGTGTATCCAAGGTTGGAGCTCCAAGACAAATTCCACCCTCCCTACTTCAAGATCTAGAAATCAACACATAAGCTTCTCCCAAGCATCTTGTTGCCAGAAGATGCTTCATCTCTCCCTATCAAATAAGTTTGTAATATCGACCAATCCAAGCATTCTTATGAAATATTCACACTTCTTATTTGAACGAGATTTCATCAATACATCAACTACCTATTCATCTGTTGGAAGATATAGTAGCTTAACGACCCCATCCTGCACCAAAATTCTAATGTAGTGGTATTTTTAATTGATATGCTCTGTCCTTTCATGAAAATCGAGGTCTTAAGACATCTTGATGTTGCTTTGATTATCAAAATTTATCATAGTAGGATCTAGTGGCCTTTCAAACAAATATGACAACAAATTTCTTAACCAAACTACTTATTTTCCTACTTCACATGAAGAAACATATTGGGCTTCAAAACTACTTAAAGAAACATGATATTTTTTTCTACTCATCCATTAAATCATTGTATATCCTAAATTTAAACAACCACCGTTAGTGCTTCTTCAATCAATCTCACAGCCACCCCAATCAGAATTTGTAAAACCTATTAATTTAACTTCCTTTCCATCATACTTTAGGCAGTGATGAATTGTTCCACATAGGTATCTTAAGATATGCTAGGAAGTTATCCAATGATCATGATGAGGATCCAACTAAAATTTACTAAGAACATTTACAACAAAGCATATGTTAGGTCTGGTATTCACCAAGTACATCAAAAAGCCCACCAACTTATGATAGCTTGTAGGATCGACGAGACTAGAGGTGAAGTTTCTCAACTTCGGAGTGGTCATAGGATTGGAAGCCATATTACCAAAATTTTATTACATATTGATTATGTACTTTCCTTAACCAAGATATATCTCATTGATTTTATTTCAAACTTCCAAGCCCAAGTAGTAATGCATGAGTCCCATTTTTTTCATTTCAAATTCTGCTACCAACATTTTATTGCATTCTAGATTTTTTCACTCCACATTTGTAATAAATAAATCACCGACATATAAAATTATAATGAATGTTTCATTCTTCATTATCTTGATGTAGAAGTTTTCATCAACATAACTTTTGAAAAACCCATACTTAAAATATATGCATCCATCCTTGCATACCAAGCCCTAGGAACATGCTTCAAGCCATATAGAGATTTCTATAGTCTGCGAACATGAGTATACCTATTATTTATCTCAAATCCTTTTAGTTGTTCAATATATACTTCTTCATCAATTGTTCCATTTGGAAATTTTGTTTTGGCCTCCATTTGAGGGCTATTCCATACCATCGTAATAGCTAGCAAAACCAAATATCTAATAGTAGTGTACTTGGCAGTGAGAGAAATTTTTTCTTCATAATCAATTACTTCCTTTTGAGAGAAACCCCTTGCAACAAATCTTGCTTTGTATTTGTCTTTGTTTTCATCAATGACATGTTTGATTTTGTAAATCCATTTGGAACTCACAACATATTTTTCACTGGGTCTAGGAACGATTTCCCAAACCCCATTCTTCATGACGGATTGATATTATTCTTTCATTGTGTTCCTCCATTCTTCTTGACGAGAGGCTTCTTCAATGGTAGTTGGTTTTTCTTCGATTAACTTCGCTATGTATGCTGCATATCTTGGGTATATTTTTGGTATTTTTCTTTCGTTAAAGTTTCCTTTAGTTTCTCCATGTCCTTCATCTCTTCAAGTGTAGCTTTTAACCAATTTGGCCTCTTCTTTGCTTCAGGAATGATTATAGGTTTAGTAGGCTCACTTGGTCCTTCTTCTTATTGGTTTCTAGGTGTCTTGTCATGTTGTTCTTCTTCTTCAAATAGTGGTACATCTTCTTCATCAGATTCGATTGGTATATATTTTGATCTTTTGTAGGCATGGTTTTCATCGAATATAACATCCTTACTAAATTCAATTTTTCTTTCTTCTTTGATGTATATTCTATAATCCCTTGGTGAAATTTTATAACAAACAAAGATATCTTTTATACTTGTAGATTATAACGTCTTTCACTATTATTTTGGAATCTAAATGTATGCACGACATCCAAAGATTTTAGAGATGGTCTACACAAGGCTTCTTCCCTGATAATGCTTCTTCTAGTGTCATATTATCAAGGATTCTATGAGGACTTCTATCATGTATGTATATTGTCATGGTTTCTTCTCCCCATAGAAATTTTGGTAGATCTTGATTAAATATCATAGTCCTTATGCATTCTTCAATGGTTCTATTTTTCCTTTCTACTACTCCATTTTGTTCAGGGTTGTGGGGAACAATGAGATCCCTCTTACTCCCTACTTTTTTGTAGTATGTTATAAGTTATTTTTAAGTGTATTCACCTCCATTATTGGATCTTAGAGTTAAATTTATTTTTCTTTCAATTGGGGTCTCAACTTTAGATCTAAACTCCTTAAACTTCTAAAATACTGCATCCTTTGTCTTGAGAATATAGGGCCATTTATTTCTAGAGTGATCATCAAAGAAGGTTACATAGTAAATATGGCAACCAAGATATTTATGAGACATGGGCCCACAAAAATTAGAATGAATGAGGTACAATATCTCCTTAGACCTTGTCACTACTTGTAAAAAGTTTCCTAGTGTTATTTCCCAAAGCACATCCCTTGCATACTCCTCCATGGTCTTCCTTGATGTTGGGGATGTAATTTACAATTTGACTTAGAGAGGGTATTATCTTGTAATGAATATGGTCATATCTTCTATGCCAATGTTCTATAGGATTAATCTCCATGTGAATAAGGGCTTGAGGAGATCATTTTATAACTTTATATAGTCTTCCTTCAAAATGTCCAATAACCCTTTCCTTTTCAATACTTGAGTCCTTTCCCCAAACCAAAACTTTAGCATCTATAAAATAAAATCTATCTTTATCCTCTAAATAAGAAATGGAAAGTAAATTATTTTTAAAACTTGGGACATAGAGGATGTTCTTGAGGTGCATATTTACACCACTTTCTAGCTTCAATGATGTAGATCCAAGGCCCTTGATTGCATTGTTGTTTTTGTCTCTTAGCTCCACTACAAGTGATGATGATTCTTTTGATAGAATATGAAGTTGTCCACTTTCTCCTATCATATGTCTTGAGTCTCCACTACTAATAATCCATGCATTGTTATCATCAAGTGTACCTATAAATTCAACCAAGAATCCTTCACTTTTGACTCTCCTAAATAGACTGTAGATGATACTTCCAACCTAGCTTCTTGTATTTTTCCATGATATTAAGTCCCATGTTCAAATAACTTTCCATTGAGAGAGTGAAATTTTCTTCCAAGATTTATTTTCCTTCCTTCAATTGGTAGCTAGCAAAGTGATATTCAACTAGTCCTTCTTTAACCTTAGCTTTGATACCATGTTAAGAAATCAATGCTTATAGGAAATAGGGTTTGATTTCTACTTCTTGATAATTACTTGTGATTTGTGTTGCCTTCTTTTACTTCTATGTTAGATTATATTTCATCAAGAAATTATGAAATCAAATGTATATGAAGACCAAAAGAAAAAGAGACAAAACATGTGGGCACTCAACCAGGGAAAATCCCCTCCAAGGGGAAAACCCAGTCCAACTCTTATACTAGTAGATTCAAATAAGGATGAGACAATCCAAGGCCCTTTATACCTATACAAAGACCTCATCCAATCACGAAGTAAACCCTTCCTTCTAGTATATGATCCCTTCCAAAGTCTCAAAGTGTCAACTTCTTAGATATATCTTCAATCCAGAATTTTGGCCCTCAACTT
Organism: Pinus taeda; assembly: GCA_000404065.3. NCBI lineage: Eukaryota > Viridiplantae > Streptophyta > Pinopsida > Pinales > Pinaceae > Pinus > Pinus taeda. Next base: position 99,833 of record APFE030488973.1, read on the forward strand.
TAGTCCATTAACTTCGTACATGTGAGAGAGAGATTCCTAAAAAATTGATTATTATCTTCCCTAGTTGTTTCCTTCTTTCTCCTTAACTTCGCTCTTCTTTTCTATCTCTTTCTCTTGTATATCAAACTTGTTGAGTGTGTGATTCAAATGATTCGAGTTGCCTCTCTATATATACTACTTCTGATAGGTCGAATATCCCTAATCTAGACTGATTTCATGAGGACAAGGACAACTTGGTGTGGAGGTGAAAAACTCCACTTTTGACTCAAAAACAATTATTTTTACATGAAACAAAAGCCCAAGAAGGGTCTAATAAAAATGACAATGACTCTATTGACTCCAGACAGAAGCCTTCACTGAAGGTTTTGACCTAGAAGATAAATAAAAGAGAACAAAACCCATGCATCAAAATATTTTCTCTTCCTTTTCATCAAATACAATTATGAAGATCGACACTAGTTACATTCTTCAATAGTACAAACCAGTAAGTCATTCTCTAGATTTGTTAGTCTCAAAATAGATGCACATGTGAGTAATTCCTTAATCTACTCAAAACTAACTACACACTTTGATGGCTATGGAAATTTGACTCATTTCCTTTATAAGTTTGTGATTACATGGCCAGTCTTTGAAATTTTTTGAATGAATCATCAGTAATATTTTACAAACCCCACGAAGGACCTAATCTCTATGAAATATTGAGGAGTGGGGCACTCCATTATGGACTTGATATTATCAGGGTCCATGACCACTCCTTTTGAAAGGGCATGCCCTAAGTAGTGAACTTGTGTTTGTAAGAATTTTCATTTGCTAAGATTTTCATATAGCATATGTTCCCTCAACAAATGCAATGCTACTTTCATATGCTATTCATACTCTTCCAAGATTTCATCCACAAATTCCAAGAAACATTTATCTAAATATAGGCTAAGGACATTTTTCATCAGGCACAAAAATGTGGCTAGTGCATTTGTGAGACCAAAAGGCACCACCAAAAACTCATAGTATGCATCCCTCATCTTGAAGGTTTCCTTGTGGATGTATTCATACTTAATTTGGATGTAATGATAATGAGATCCTAAATCTATTTCATAAAACAATTTATTCCCTCTGAGTTGATCAAACAAGTCATTGATTTTCATAAGCCGGTACTTATTATTTAGTGTAGCGTTTCTCAATTGTCATCTATCGATGCATAGTTTCAATGCACTTTCCTTCTTCTTTAAAATTAGCACTGGAGCTCGCAAGGTGGCATGTTAGGTATAATATACCCCTTATCCAACATTTCCTTTATTTTCATCTTCAACTCAACTAGCTCAGGCATACTCATGCGATATGGAGCTTTTGAGGCTATAAGTTCCCTAGGAATCAAATAAATGGTAGATTCAATTTCCCTCCTAGGTGGTGATCCCAAAATTTCTTCTAGAAAAACATTGTTGAAATATTTTAGGATTGGGTGGGTTTTCGTTCTAGCCTTGTTGCTTTTTGAATCATTGGTCACTTAGACCACTGTATACAATGCAAACCCCTTTATGTTGCCTCTTTTCACATGGAATGATGAGATTTACTTGAGTGTGGTAGGATTCTTTATCCCCAACATCATCACCTCCTTACCATAATTGTTGAGGCACTCCAAGGACTTAGTGTAGCATACATTTTTGGTTTTAAGGGTCACTAACCAATTCATTCTGATTAGAAGGTCATATGAGGCTAACATTAAAAGGTTGGAAGAAGTTAAAGTAGATATGATTCTTAATGTCATAGGGAATGGTTCCAACATATATGTGACTCAAATTTTGGCTACCATGGCAATCTAAACCAAGCACAATTTCTCATGTGTTTTCTTTTGCAAAGAACATTTTTCCACAAGCTTCACACTGATATAATTGAAATTAGAGCCTAGGTTAATTAGAATTGAAACAGGTTGGTTATCGACCATACCTTCCATCTTGATTACTAAATATTATGTTCTACATTACTATTGTCCAATGTGGCATAAATTCATGGTATATTTTGAGCCTCATCGTCCACTGTTGCTGCCTCTTGCACATAGTACAACTTCGTTCCATTTTGTTGTTGTTGGGGATAATTTCTCTAGAGATGGTTCTCTCCAAATGTCCAACACTACATGGGCCATTTCCTAAACCCATCTACCTCTTATCATGCTAACTCAGTGGGCCAATTTCAATTGGAAATAGTGGATTTCCATTGATACTCATTCTTGACAGGAGTGGTGAACTTCTCATTTCTCCCTCCTTGCTTATAGCTTGATAATTTCACCCATTTTCCCTTGAAGCTAGTCCTATCTCTCTTCTTCTAGTCTGTTTGGAACTCAACTTTGTGCTTAAATTTCTCATAGCAATATTTGGCCTTTCAGATAGTGTTCTCTAATGTTCTTAGCTCATTATAATCAATCACATCTTGATAATACTGTAGTGACCTACTGATGTACCTTTGAATATTCACCTTCTCATTTTTTTTTTATATGGCACATACCCCAACAACTCGAAAAATATGTTTGTGTGTTCATTAATAGTAAGTTTTCCTAGCTTATGCTCTTGGAATTCATTAAAGTTTCTATCATAATACATATCAGATAAGTACTTCTCCCAGAAATATTTCTCAAACTTTCTCAAGGAAGAAAATGAAAATTTTAAGAACCCCCCTAAATTTACATGTATAATAAATGGGCGAATCTCCATGGTATATAGGAAAAATGGAAGGCGATTTTATCAATAATATGATATGTATATAAGAACCCCCCTAAATTTACATGGTATGGTAAACAAATAACACATTTTTTTTTTCTTATGGTAAACAAATAAAACAATTTTTTTTTTAGGAGTTTCAAGGAAGAAAATGAAAATATCGTTAGAGCATAAGAAATGAAGAAAAGGTGAATGCAATTACTTTTTAGAAGCAACATGAGCTTGGTGCCAACTATCTAGACAAAGACAAATATAAGCCAAGCCCATCATAAATCCAAAAGAAAAGATTGAAAACTAATAGGGTAGAAGGAAGCAAGTAAAGTAAAAGACATAGGAAATTAAATTAAGACACAAAGAGAAGAAAATTCCCACTCATAATTCTGGATACAAATTTAGGAAACCTTGACCGGTCATCAGGTACTACAACCAGAAGCCACCATTAGCAAAGCACAAGGGAGAAGGGATCAATGCTGGAAGGGTATAAGAAAGCAAGGTTCCCTAACTTCGAAGGAGAGCTCAAGATGGATGAAGAGACATAAGCTTGGTTGTTAGGATTGAAGAAATACTTCAGGATGCATGACTGATTCAAAAACATGAAGGATTGAGTAGCCATTTTTAGCTTGAAGGGAAAAGTTGATATATGGTGGGAAAATTTGAGAAATGTTAATGAAATTAGGGAGGAGGAACTATCATGGAGAAAGTTTGAGAAATATTTCTGGGAGAAGTACTTATCTGATATGTATTATGATAGAAAATTTAATGAATTCCAAGAGCATAAGCTAGGAAAACTTACTATTAATGAATACACAAACATATTTTTCGAGTTGTTGGGGTATGTGCCATATAAAAAAAAATGAGAAGGTGAATATTCAAAGGTACATCAGTAGGTCACTACAGTATTATCAAGATGTGATTAAGTATAATGAGCTAAGAACATTAGAGAACACTATCTGAAAGGCCAAATATTGCTATGAGAAATTTAAACACAAAGTTGAGTTCCAAACAGACTAGAAGAAGAGAGATAGGACTAGCTTCAAGGGAAAATGGGTGAAATTATCAAGCTATAAGCAAGGAGGGAGAAATGAGAAGTTCACCACTCCTGTCAAGAATGAGTATCAGTGGAAATCCACTATTTCCAATTGAAATTGGCCCACTGAGTTAGCATGATAAGAGGTAGAGGGGTTTAGGAAATGGCCCATGTAGTGTTGGACATTTGGAGAGAACCATCTCTAGAGAAATTATCCCCAACAACAACAAAATGGAACGAAGTTGTACTATGTGCAAGAGGCAGCAACAGTGGACAATGAGGCTCAAAATATACCATGAATTTATGCCACATTGGACAATAGTAATGTAGAACATAATATTTAGTAATCAAGATGGAAGGTATGGTCGATAACCAACCTGTTTCAATTCTAATTAACCTAGGCTCTAATTTCAATTATATCAGTGTGAAGCTTGTGGAAAAATGTTCTTTGCAAAAGAAAACACATGAGAAATCATGCTTGGTTTAGATTGCCATGGTAGCCAAAATTTGAGTCACATATATGGTGGAACCATTCCCTATGACATTAAGAATCATATCTACTTTAACTTCTTCCAACCTTTTAATGTTAGCCTCATATGACCTTCTAATCAGAATGAATTGGTTAGTGACCCTTAAAACTAAAAATGTATGCTACACTAAGTCCTTGGAGTGCCTCAACAATTATGGTAAGGAGGTGATGATGTTGGGGATAAAGAATCCTACCAAACTCAAGTAAATCTCATCATTCCATGTGAAAAGAGGCAACACAAAGGGGTTTGCATTGTATACAGTGGTCTAAGTGACCAATGAGTCAAAAAGCAACAAGGCTAGAACGAAAACCCACCCAATCCTAAAATATTTCAACAATGTTTTTCTAGAAGAAATTTTGGGATCACCACCTAGGAGGGAAATTGAATCTACCATTTATTTGATTCCTAGGGAAGTTATAGCCTCAAAAGCTCCATATCGCATGAGTATGCCTGAGCTAGTTGAGTCGAAGATGAAAATAAAGGAAATGTTGGATAAGGGGTATATTATACCTAACATGCCACCTTGCGAGCTCCAGTGCTAATTTTAAAGAAGAAGGAAAGCACATTGAAACTATGCATCGATAGATGACAATTGAGAAACGCTACACTAAATAATAAGTACCGGCTTATGAAAATCAATGACTTGTTTGATCAACTCAGAGGGACTAAATTGTTTTATGAAATAGATTTAGGATCTCATTATCATTACGTCCAAATTAAGTATGAATACATCCACAAGGAAACCTTCACGATGAGGGATGCATACTATGAGTTTTTGGTGGTGCCTTTTGGTCTCACAAATGCACTAGCCACATTTTTGTGCCTGATGAAAAATGTCCTTAGCCTATATTTAGATAAATGTTTCTTGGAATTTGTGGATGAAATCTTGGAAGAGTATGAAGAGCATATGAAAGTAGCATTGCATTTGTTGAGGGAACATATGCTATATGAAAATCTTAGCAAATGAAAATTCTTACAAACACAAGTTCACTACTTAGGGCATGCCCTTTCAAAAGGAGTGGTCATGGACCCTGATAATATCAATTCCATAATGGAGTGCCCCACTCCTCAAAATTTCATAGAGCTTAGGTCCTTCGCGGGGTTGGTAAAATATTAATGATGATTCATTCAAAAAATTTCAAAGACTGGCCATGTAATCACAAACGTATAAAGGAAATGAGTCAAATTTCAATAGACATCAAAGTGTGTAGTTAGTTTTGAGTAGATTAAGGAATTACTCACATGTGCATCTATTTTGAGACTAACAAATCTAGAGAATGACTTACTGGTTTGTACTATTGAAGAATGTAACTAGTGTCGATCTTCATAATTGTATTTGATGAAAAGGAAGAGAAAATAAATTTATTGTAGAAAGAAAAAATATTTTGATGCATGGGTTCTGTTCTCTTTTATTTATCTTCTAGGTCAAAACCTTCAGTGAAGGCTTCTGTCTTGAGTCAATAGAGTCATTGTCATTTTTATTAGACCCTTCTTGGGCTTTTGTTTCATGTAAAAATAATTGTTTTTGAGTCAAAAGTGGAGTTTTTCACCTCCACACCAAGTTGTCCTTGTCCTCATGAAATTAGTCTAGATTAGGGATATTCGACCTATCAGAAGTAGTATATATAGAGAGGCAACTCGAATCATTTGAATCACACACTCAACAAGTTTGATATACAAGAGAAAGAGACAGAAAAGAAGAGCGAAGTTAAGGAGAAAGAAGGAAACAACTAGGGAAGATAATAATCAATTTTTTAGGAATCTCTCTCTCACATGTACGAAGTTAATGGACTAAAGTTGAGGGCAAAAATTCTGGATTGAAGATATATCTAAGAAGTTGACACTTTGAGACTTTGGAAGGGATCATCTACTAGAAGGAAGGGTTTACTTGGTGATTGGATGAGGTCTTTGTATAGGTATAAAGGGCCTTGGATCGTCTCATCCTTATTTGAATCTACTAGTATAAGAGTTGGACTGGGTTTTCCCCTTGGAGGGGATTTTCCCTGGTTGAGTGCCCACATGTTTTGTCTCTTGTTCTTTTGGTCTTCATATACATTTGATTTCATAATTTCTTGATGAAATATAATCTAACATAGAAGTAAAAGAAGGCAACACAAATCACAAGTAATTATCAAGAAGTAGAAATCAAACTTTATTTCCTATAAGCATTGATTTCTTAACATGGTATGGAAAATTTTAAGAACCCCCCTAAATTTACATGTATAATAAATGGGTGAATCTCCATGGTATATAGGAAAAATGGAAGGCGATTTTATCAATAATATGATATGTATATATAATTTTTTGGCGAATCTCTCACCAGGCATGGCGAATATTTTACTCAATTATAAAAACTTGTGTTTATTGAATACACAAATGAAATCATTGCATTTCTTTAAAATATCTTTTGAAATCAAAATTACCGAAATTACATATCGATAATCTAGTGGGTGTAAGATAAAATTCACCCGTGCCATTCACAGAAAGCATGAGAAAAAACCTAATACTATATATAAAACCAAGAAAAATTCAAATTCATCATTTCTAGGGACCTCATAACCACCCTGCCAATACACAAGTATGTTCCTATTTGCAATTAGAAAAATTACCCAAATTGCAATCTGTTACTCCACTTCTAGGGACCTCGTAACCACCCTGCCAATACACAAGTATGTTCCTGTTTGCAATTAGAAAAATTACCCAAATTACAATCTGTTACTCCAGCATATGTTGGAAAGTTATAGAAGGATGACTAGTGCAATCAATCCATTCCTTTTAGCCCTGGATTTGTTTCAGTTTAAAACAGAAGTATACAATATACTTGTCCAATGTCTATGCTTTAACCATTCACCTTAAGATGTTTTTACAATATAATTTCCTAAGTCTATTTAATATCTTCATTATCATAAAAACGAACCTATATCCATCTTAACTCCACATCTACCACTCTTAGGGGGATGAAATCTATTTATCCCTCTGAGCACTTGGTAGACCTAGAAT
>APFE030488973.1:107117-171636 GCA_000404065.3 Pinus taeda
GGATTCACTTAAATAAAACCTATTCTTGAAAATGGGCGAATGGAAGGTTGTAACTCCTAATTTCAAGGGCTAAATTTACCTTTTTTACCCTCTCCCTTAAAATAAGGTGGGCTATTTGAGGTGATTTGTAAAAATGTACTATGATACAAAATATTCGCCCACTAAAAATTTAAAACCCTTTAATTTCGCCAAAGGGCGAACATTCGCCCCTAAAATCACCCCTAGTATCCATCCAATACGAGGAATTTTCCTCTAATTTCAAACTGACTAAGTCCTCTTCTTAATCATGATTGGACCTATCTATGCCATATTGTACCATTCCTTTACCCATCACTATATTTATTTGTTTTAATTTTGTATACTTTTGTGCCATTAGACACACACACATAGTTTTTAATTAAATAAAACATAAATAAGTATATTTACTTACCACCTTAGTATACTTGTAGTCAACATGCTGATTTGAAACTCACTGAAACATCAAATTTGAAGTTAATATGTAGGTTATAAAATAAAATAACATATCAATAATTTTTTAAACCAACAATTGTATCAATTGGAAATCTAAATCAATATACCTATGTATATAACATTCAAACATGTAGATTAAATTGTTATCTTATATGCATGTGTTTGCCTCTTCATTTCTAGTGTTAAATCTCACTCGGATACCACTTTGTAACACTCCCTCCCAACACCTTGTGTTAAATCTAGCTATGGAAGGTGTTACAAGATAATTAACTTGACCTCTATAGTCTGTTATGAAGATGGGTTACCCAAATCCTCCTTTCCAAAAATTACAAAATCAATTTTTGATACTGTCATCGTATCTAGCTTGCCGAGAGATTTTTAGTGATATAATTCATATCAATCCAACTTCGAGATTTAAAGTTATGCCTTCCTAAAGTTGACCAATTATATTGTGCCACATCAACAAGGGGCCTCCATGTGGTAGTAACACGTGGCTTTACCATGTCACCACAGGCAGTTCTACATCACCCATGTGTTTATTTTTTATAATGAGAGTGTCGCTCTGACACTACATTGACATCAACATCTCAGATTTCTTGGTAACTAATCAAAAGTAACAAGAACATTGTCTCAGAGTTTAAAGCCACTCGAGTTGGAGTTGAGCCCAAGCTAATAATAATACAACTCAACCGACTCGATTGTCAAGGAGTTGTAGTTGACGAGGAATAATCCTACAGCTAACAGCCTTGATGGTCAAGGAAAAGAAAAGAAAAACCTAGCTACGTTAACCCTAAACACGAAATTATATACAAAGCAACAAACTAATCATGAATCTAGGGTTTTGGCCCTAGAGTATTGTAGAGCCTTAGTTGCATCTAAGTTATAAAATAAAGAAAATAAATTGACTACAATGCCCTTTATGTATGAAAAAATAAATAAACAATTGGCCTCTTATAAATGTCGAACATTAAATACATTAATGAGTAAGTGAAAGCATATTGTAAACTTAATGTTTCTCATTAACAATTAAAAGTTGTTGTTTAATATATTCATATTATGATATAAAAATATTAATCATTTGTATGATATGCATTATTACTTCATAATAAATAAGACTTCATTATACAATAATTAAATATTGCAAAAGAACTTTAATTCACCCCTTTATTATATAATTTTAGTTAAACAAAATGAAGTCATTGGAGTTAAATGTCAAACATTAAATACATAAATGAATAAGTGAAGGCATATTGTAAACTTAATGTTTCTTATTAATGATTATTTAATTGTTGTTTAATATATTTATATTATGATATAAAAATATTAATCATTTGTATGATATGCATTATTAATTCATAATAAATCAAACTTCATTATACAACAATTAAATATTGCAAAAGAACTTTAATTGACCCCTTTATTATATAATTTTAGTTAAACGAAATGAAGTCATTGGGGTTTGAAGTTGCATGATCAATAACTTACCACTAAACCACATGAACAACTTGTGTAATTAACTCTTTTATTACATAGTTCAATTGTTGCATATGTATTCATTTTATGAAAATGAAACCTTAATTCATTATGCCAAACGTTTGATTAGGTTATTTAATGAATAATATTTTTTTTCTTTTCACAACCATTAAATGTTAAGAGGACATGCAACTAATAAAGAGGAGTTACTAAAATTAAATAGAAATAAAGTATGTATAGATGCACAAAAATTAAGAAGGTGGCTAAATAAAACAAATATCAAATAAACTAAAAAGTTAAAGAAATGGTTCCCACATTATTTACAAAAATTAGGATTAGTGTAGGAAAAAGTAAAATGTGAAGAATTTACATAACATGGAAAGAAAGCACACTTGTTTCAAAGATTCAGGATAGTAAAAGGGGTGAATTAAAGTTCTTTTGCAATATTTCAATGCAATTCTGATGGAATAAATGCCACAATTCAACATCTTGCATGATATCCTATGAAATAATTTACCTGAGATATGACAATTCGCTCAGCTTGTGGGCAAGTCTCGTCGTAGAAGGTATAGTCTATGTTTAAGAAGCTATCAATTATTGTTAATAAGAATATATCCCCTAACATCCACAGACGCGTTACCAGGTATACAATCAGTATGAATACGACATTCAAAATGAGGTCTAGAGGCAGATTACCAACGTGAAATCCAAGAAGTAAGCCCTCGAATAATAGACATCATATATACGCTCTTTTTCTAGCTACAATAATGAATAATAAATGCCACAAGGATAGTCCATTGGTTTTGCGGATTGCTCTGACACCTCTTAATAGATCTTGGTTATGGGTGAATGCTTTTGGTTATGGGCGAGTGGATATTAGGATATCCGTGTCTCAAGAGCGAGGGCGAGTCATTGAATACCCGGGTGTTGGGCTGCAAAGTGCGCATGAGATTGGCATGGTGGTGGTGGATGAGTGGAAGAGAAGCCATGAAAGATGACTATCAAATCCTGGCAATGTGTATGAGGACAATCCTTCTCTGCTATAACAGCAACATTGTTTCTTCTTAAATAAGACGTGGAGAGTGAGACATTGGGATTTCAGAGGAATTTCACGTTACAACGCTGCCAAAATATTGCTCCAAGATCTACAAAATGCAAAGCATATATCTCATAATCTCAAACAGGTTTTGGCGCAACCATTTATCCTCAGAAAACCTTTTTTAGTCTGTGTCCTCCATGAACCCCGCGGGACGAACTCATGACATGACATGACGTGCAATCACATGTGAACAAGAAACACATATGACAGAGCATGATCATCGCGTCAATACAAAATTTAATTTCCACGTTAAAAAGAAGACACTTTTGCATTGAATATGGGTCAGTTATGACCAATTCCTTGCCACAACTTTCCTCCACCTTAACTCTTTCAAATCTCATTGAATCTTTTGATTTGGCCTCGGTCATGTCTTCCTTCAACGTATGTAACATTTTTCTTTCTCTTTTATGAGCCTCGAGCGACCTCTATGCGCAATAGGTTAAAAAAAGATACGTGCCAAAACATATATCCCACAATGGCGCTGGGTGAATATAATATATATTAGCTTATCACGGCCACCATAACTCTATAATACCAGAGCCACATATGGTTGCGGGCCTCGGAACCTATAACATTAAATACTCTTGGTCATGAGCTTTTTAGGATTAGATTCCTTTTCGATAAAAAGGCTTGAACTACATTCATAGTGTCTACCTTCATAGTGTTTAGACCTCACATATAGGCACACATATGGATAGATTGATTTGTAATAATGTTCATCTTAGGGAACACCCTTTCCAATCTTTTTCGCTTAAAAACTTTGAACTACATTGATAGTGTTTAGACGATACATATAGACACAAATATTGATAGATTGATTTTGTAATAATGTTCATCGAACGTCTAGAGACTTAGGGAACACCTTTTCCAACATTTTGGCCAATAAGTGATCAATATAGGAAGATCGATATATATGTTATAACATGAACTTTGACAATTAGAACTTGAATGACAATGTAAAGATGCTCAATTTCCTACTTATATACACACTCTTATTGTTTTTTAACACGACTTTTAATATTTGTTATGGCACCTAAGAGTACCCTTCTTTTCATCATGGTAAGATAGAAATACGTTGTGGCTTCTTTTTTAATTTCATGAAGATTCATGACGAACCGGCCATGTAACACTTGCATAGATGAAGTTGAGGGCCCCATCAGTCTTAGCTCTATGGTTATGTAGTGATTCCATGTTATCCCTAGCTCTAGGTTCCCAGAAACTGGAGTGAGTTTATGCAAGTGGTTTCATGTTTCATACCCGCTCTCACCTTTAACTTACACTGAAAAAGGGGGGAGGTGCTAGGATGAATGTAGGATATTGATCGACCCATACTACGATTTCGTTGCCACAACGTGGCAACCCTTTTTAATGTGGGACCTTCGATGAGAATCCCCACTTCGAACCCTGCTCCCCCTTATCCCACGACATACGGGGGGGGAAGCTAATGAGGGTTGTTGATTAGGCCACACTCCAATTAGAGGGTGATCTGATGAGTGGAGGATGGCCCCATTAATTGACAACTGCAACAAATGGGAGAGCTTCATAGTAGTTGGCATCACCGTTCCATAACCACCACCCATCCCAAGTTACATCACACATTGGTTACAGTGAAAAGTAGTAGGAAGTAGAAAGGTTTTGCACTGAAACCACATTTGGGTCAACCTCCTCTTTATCATCCCATAATACTATATACCTTAGCTTCCTAGTGCTATGTGATGGTAAGTTCACGCGGCCTTTGCATACCCTAACAAGTAATTACAAATGGGGGGGGGGGGGGGGGGGGGTACCTCCATGTCTAGGTCATGTCACTCTAGGTTATCTTTTTTCTGCTAAAGCAAGAGACGTGCCTTCTTATCATTAAATCAAATAAAATTTACAATATGAACAAACTCCTTCACTCTATTGGTTACAGGCCAAAGAAAAGTGCAAAACTAAAGCCTAACCCTCCGTTTCACAAAATTGCCCTCCCAACCCTTTTTGCATCCAACCACAAAAAAACATCGGGTAGCTCAAGTGCTATGAGCCCTCCCCATGTGAAACCACATATACAAAACACTACCTAACTTTCAAATGCTGTCGTTCGATCTTTTCTTTGATCTAACAGCCGAGCTATCTCTCGCACGAAGGAGACGTAAGCAGATTGACCCTCAGGCCCCACCAAACTGCTCGTTTGATCCAGAGCGTTGATTTACCTTGCTCCATCGGACGGTTGAGCCGAAAATCGCGTGCCCGAAGTCGTCGAGCTTTAGGGAGCGATGAGTGTGGTTTTTGGACTGGGCCCTCCTCCACGTGTCATGCTCTCTATGGCATCGCTGTCGAAAATCTGAAACCATTTTTAACATGAAAGCGATGTGATTGCTTCGAAACCACTCCAGTGGCGGTTTTGACTTCAGCCACTGAAAAAATTGGGTGATGCGGAAGTTTTAGTTGCTGCTTTCTTCGGTCAGGGAAACTCTGTTGCCCGTCGCTGAGAATATTCCTGATCATGGTCAACTTTACTGCTAACCTTGGCTTACCTTCCATTGTGTACCTTTTTGTCCACCCTTGTGAAGCCCTCTAACCGCTGTCCATTACTATTTGGATTTTATCATTTTGCTTCTATACTCTTCTTTGTCCTCCTCTGCCTAGTTATGACAGAGTTTTATTAGGTTGCTCTATGCCATTGTGTTCCACCTCCTTAAAATTGCACTGTCCTTGCAGCTAACAGCTTGGTTGGCTAGAATATCTACCAATTTATTGGCCTTTCTCCTCACATGAATAAATCTGAGAGTACGAAGTTCGTGTAGATGTACTTGAATTCTATGTAGAACCTGAGTTAACCTCTAGTGTTTTGAGACCTTTTCCGGCCCTGTTCCATTACTGATTCTCTTGGCTGCATTTATGACTAACTCTAAATCTGCTTCTATGATAACATTTTGGCAATTGTTTTGTATCAAAAATTCTAAGCATTGTTACGAAGCCATTAGTTCTGCCATGTTGTTAGTGGTTTTTCCTAAGTGTCCATGGAAGAGGGAGATTATGCTACCTGTATCATCCCTTAGAACTCCCCCAAAGCCAGCCTCCCCCGGGTTGCCTTTGGAAGCTCCATCAATGTTGTACTTTAAAAAACCTTCAAGGGGAGGATGCCGGAATTCATCCACCTTATCTCTCATGCTTGCTTTCCTGTCTAGACCTTGAGGAATAAGCCCCTGCATGTGTAACAGCTGGAGGATTCTTAACTCTTCTACTGAGGGAGGATTTTTGGGGAGATTCCTAACCATGGTGCCAACTATCTCCTTAAGTTGTTTTATGATCAGCTCGACTAGGCTAAGTGAGGCATTCTTTACCTCTTTGAATATTCTTTTGTTCCTTTCTTTCCACACATTCCATATAATTAAACTTGGCAAGAGATCCCAGGTAGACTTGAGAACTTAATTATCAGAAAAATTATTCCTCCAATTGTTTAGAGTGTTAGCAATACTTTCTTTGTCTCTATCAGATTGTTTGAAGATGTTGGTAAAAAAATCCCATATCCTGTTGGTGAAAATATAGCTGTTGAGAAGATGCTTGATAGTCTCCTCTTAGGTCTCATGGAGATGACATCTGGAGGGTCCCAGCATACCCCTTTTTTTAAGGTTGTCCCAGGTTAAAATTTTCCTGTGGTGAACTAACCACATGAAGAGTTTGATTTTCATCTAGCCTTTGTGCCTCCAAAGCTTCTGCCAAGTTTTATTTGGAGCTTGGGGTTCCAGATCAAGGAGAAAATCTTTAGCTTCCTTGATATTAAAGTTGCCCTCTTTGTTGTTACCCCATCTCAGTTGGTCCTGACCTTCCGTTACTAAAATTATTCTCTAATCCAACATTCTCTTAAGGGACTCTGCTTTACTATTGAGGGTCATATCCTCTCTGCCCTCTATTGTTTTTCTAAATTCTCCACTTTCCTATGTTATGTGGATTCTCCCAAAAGTCTTTCACCTTTAGTAATCCTTGATTGTCAGTCTCATGTTTGAGGCTTAAAAATTCTTCTTTCAGTAGATTAGGTTCTTGTTGCCATTTGTCCTCCCATAAAAGTGCGAGACCTCCCTCTCTGATTTCCTAGAAACTATTTTTTTGAACCACTTCTCTGTTCTCCTAGGCCTTGTTCCATATGGGGGAGCCTTTCACTGTTCCTATCATACGTATGATATCAGAAGCCAGCCAGGCATTGGCATATTTTTCCTTCCAGATGCTTTCCCATTGAGCTTTAGGACCTTAACCCACCTCCACCAAAGTTTGGCTCCTAGAGCCTTGTTGAGAATCTCTAGATTGTCCAAACCCAGGCCTCCTTGGTTCTTTGGTTTACAAATCTTTTCCCATGAGACTAAAGCCCATTTTTCCTTATTTCCTCTTTACCCGATAGAAAATCTCGTTGAATATTCTGAAATTGCTGTAAGACTCCTATTGGAGCTGGGAGGGCCGATAGCATAAAGATTGGGACATCATGGAGAACTGCTTTAGTAAGAACCAGTCTACCAGCTAAATTTAAAGATCTGTTTGTCCATTTCCTGACCTTGTCTTGCATTTTAGTTGCTAATGGATCCCATATACTCTTTTGTCAGGGTTTAGCTGTAAGAGGAACTCCCAAATACTTAGAGGGAAGGGATTCTCTTTGAAAGCCTAAAATTCTGGAGACATTTCTCTGGATGGAAATATGAGTGTTAAAGAAAAAGACTTTTGATTTGGAAAGGTTTACTTCCATACCTGTAGCCTTTGCGAAGTCATTCAAATTTTTTTGGTAAGCAAGTGCTTCTTTAACTGTGGAAATTCCCTATAACATGGTATCATCTACAAACTGTTGATGAGTCAGAACTTGCCCATTCTCCGAAAGTTGGAGTCCTTATATTCTTCCCATTACTCTTGCATGCTTGATGGACCGCCCCAACCCTTCCATCATGAGGATGAAGAGAAAAGGAGAGAGCGGATCTCCCTGTCTAAGACCCCTGAAAGGGAGAAAAAGTTCAAAAGGAGAGCCATTCACTAAAATTAAAAAGTTGTATGAAGTCACAAGGGCCATGACCCATCTGACCCAATTATGATCAAAACCAAACGCTGTGAGCACTTTTTTGATGTATATCCAATTCACTTTGTCATATGCTTTGGCTATGTCCAGTTGCATGATCATGCTCGCTCTCTTGTTGCATGTTAACGAGTGAACCACCTCGTGAGCTTGAATTATGTTGTCCAGAATTTGTCTTCCTTCTGCGTACCCTGTTTGTTCCCCGGAGATAAGCGTGGGCAGCAGGGGTTTGAGTCTATTAGCCACAACCTTCGAAATTATCTTGTAGACAACATTGCATAAGGCGATGGGCCTATATTTCTCTAGTGTTTAAGCATTATCTTGTTTTTGAATAACGACAATAAAGGAGGTATTAAGAGCTTTCAAAATTGTCTTGTTCCGCCTGGAGTCTTCTACTATCTCTACAATATCCCTTTTAACAATATTCCAACAAGCTTTGAAGAAGTCCACATTAAATCCATCTGGACCTGGTGCCTTGCCACTTTGCATTTCCTTGAGGACCTCACTGATCTCCTTTTCAGTTACAGGTCTGTTGAGATTACAATTATCCTCTCCAGATACTAGTTTAGGTATGTGTTTAATTAAGTTATTAATGAAAGGTTCTCTTCTTGAAACGTTTTCCTTGGCAATGTCCCAAAAATTCTTTACTAACATTGCATCTATCTCCTTATGGGATTGATGAATTTTGCCATTCTCATCCTTGATCGAAGAGATTCTATTGTGAGTTCTGTTCGCAATGGTAGATCTGTGGAAAAATTTAGTAGTACGTTCTCCTTCTTTTAGCCATAGAACCCTAGATTTTTGTTTCCAAAAATTTCTTCTTGTTTACACAACATTTCCCATTCTTGGTGATATTTCTCTGCTTGATCATTTTTGTCTTTATCAAACCCATTCTTGATCAAAGCTTGATTGAGCTCTAGGATTTTGTTTCCCACAATTTTTTTGCTTGTGAAAATATTGCCAAATTCCTTCTTGTTCCATTCCTTTAGCTTCTGCTTGATGTGTTTTAATCTTTTATGAAGCAGGAACATAGATGATCCCTGAATCTGTAGGTCTTCAGCCCACCATTTTCCAATGTTGCTGATGAAATTTGGGTGTGAAGGCCATATATTTTCAAACTTGAACGGTTTGTTTCTTGGGGTGCCAATGCCCTTGATCTCCATTTGAATGGGACAGTGATCTGAGCCTCCAAAAGGAAGAATATCTGCTATTATTTCCTTGTCTAGAAGCATGAGCTCTTCAGAGATCATGAATCTGTCTAGCTTGGAAGCTACCTGGGAATCCCCTCCTCTTTTGTTGTTCCATGTGCAAAGACCATTGTTTGTCTCAATGTCCACCAGCTTCATGTTTTCTAAAAAACATTGGAAAGCTAAGGAATCTTTGTTTAGTGCTCTTGTACCACCTTTTTTCTCCAAGAGAGATCTAATCATGTTGAAATCTCCTCCTATAACCCACGGTAGCCCTGCAAATCTGTTTCGAAGGTCCACTAAGGAATTAATAAACTTGATTTTGTCATCTAACCTTTTAAGGCCATAAACATTCGTTACAAGATAAGTGTCCTTGTCTCCTACAGGCTGTATAACAACTGATAAATAATTCCTTGATGCCTCCGCATCAATAATACCTATTTTTTGGGGATTCCATAGGATGAGGATACCCCCTACTGTATTTTTTGCTTTGACTTCTATAAACTCATATCTTCTGATCCACTTACTATGGATTTGTTTTATCTTTTGAATAGAGCATTTCACTTCTTGGACAAAAATTATATCCAGAGCTACCTGTTTCATTATATTATTCATCATTCTCTGTTTTCTTTTGCTTCCTAGACCTTTGATGTTCCAAGTTGTAAACTTCATAATTACAGATTGGTAAAGGAGTAACTGGTTAGATCTTTCATCTTACCTGAGTCTATCATGAGCTTTCCACATTCCATTAATAGCTCGTTCTACTTTTTTCTGCCCCTTTTTTTCCCCGGGTTTCTTGGAGTTAATCTTGGAGTTGATTTTACTGCTTTCATTCCATGGTGGCCCTATATTTCAATGCTATTATCTTCTACCAAGCCCTTTGCCTGAGTTTTCCATAAGAATAACTAATTTATTTGATTGCATTCTTCTTGTGGTAGAGATTCTACCCCACCCATTGTTCCCTTACTCAAGAACCCTTCTAGATCTAGGTTTTCTCTGTCAAGAATCTCTTGTAACTCACTGTCTTCCATTTCCATCTCGCTCTGGGTCATTTCCTGATCCATATCCATCTTTGATTCACTCGTCATGGTCCCTTTTTGTTTTTCCTTTACCTGTTCCTGATCCTGTTCTTCTTCCTTCTCCTGCTTATCATATCCATCCTTCATTACTTGTTTTTCAACTGTTGTATCTTCCTCCTCTTCAAGAACATGGAACTGATTCGACCTCACTTTTTGGTCTCCACTTTGGTGTTGTTTTGGCCCTTTTTTCCCATTTTTACGTTTGTGAGCTACTTTGTGAAAGCCATCTATTTCTTTCATTGTGTTAGGTTTTCTTTTGTTCTCTGCCTTACTGAGAGGGCAGTCTCTAAGAAGGTGCTCGTGTTCATGACATTTTCGACATCTAAATGGAATATGCTCGTGGTCAACTGTCTGCACCCATTCCTCACCATAAACCTCCAATATGACCTCATCCAGAAGTGCTCCAGATAGGTCCATCTCTACACAAATCCTAGCAAAGGAGGTATATTTTCCCCTTCTTGTGGCTTCAAAAGTTTTGACATACCTCCCTAATTTATTGCCTATGGTTGTTGGTGATTCTATTTGCCAATAATCCAGAGGTAGCGAATAGAGTCTTACCCAAACTGGGACTGAGATAAAGATTTCCCACTCCGACACGAAGTTCATCATCCATGGCCGCATATAGAGCCCTGTTGCTGCATAGAAGTAGGGCCCACCTTCAAACACTATGTCTTTGTCCTCAATGTTTGCAAACACCACAGTGAAAAATACCTTGGATCCTAGATGAATATCAATGCTTCCTTTAGGCTTCCAATGGTATCTGATCCATGTTTTTAAAGCCTTTTCGGTGGGCCATAGTCCCATGAATTTTCATATGATTGCATAAGTCTGCATGTGCTCCCTATGGGCCTGCAACTCTGGGTTATTTAAGATTACTCTGGGAGTGATTTCAGCTTTGGGCTTGCACGATCCCTTTTGTTTCCTGTCTTTTGTTCCCTGTTTTCTGTCATTTCCTCCTTGTCTTTTTTGTGCCATCATTCTCCTTCTCCTTGTTACTTTCTGTTTCCTCTTCCCTATTTTTTCCTCCTTCCATCGTGTTACCTCTGCCTGATTCTAGAGGTGTCTTGCCCTTATTAACCACTACCTCTCTGTAGGAGGGAGTGGAGCTCCCTCCTCTACATCTGTCCATGGAGAAAATCCCGCGCAGAAACCCTCAACCCTGGTCTTCCGCTCTTCTGCTCACTTCTCACCGACCCATGAAAACTTAATTCATTCTCATGTCACTCTAGGTTATCACTAATACAACTATTCCAAGTTAAACAAAGGAAGAAAGCTAGGGAGCAGTGTCACGACTCCATGTTGTTAATATTACATGGACTTAGAGTGGGACCCATAGGGTATCATCCAACTTTCCACATTTTTTACGAGCCATGATGGATTTGAGCCTCTAAAGAAGTGTGTCTTGTCGCTACGTCAAGACTTCAAATCGCTACATAATCCAATGACACTTCAAAATAATTTAGCCCTAAATGTATCTATGCCTTCCCAATTATGATCCAGGTGGATATTGGTGGTCACTGGCCTATTCCACGTGGACACTCACCATTGTTTCTTTCAGTTTTTTAGTTTCCTTAATTGTAGCACAATTTACTTTTTTTGGCAGTTTTTCGGGTCCTAAAATTCCAGAGCCATTTTGAGGCCCTAAACGACATCTTTTTGGTAAACTCTTGCCAAAAAACATCATTTAGGGCTTCAAAACAGCTCCGGAAGTTTAGGACCCAAAAAAATGCCAAAAATAGTAAAGTTTGCTACAGTTAAGGAAACTGAAAAACTGAAAGAAACAATGATGAGGGTCCATGTGGAATAGGTGGGTGGCCACCAATATCCACCTCGATCATTCCTCCCTCATTAGGAAGTAATGGTCTCCATTGCGTCGAGTTACTCCATGAGATGGGGAAACTTCTACTGAACTTGGTCCCTAGTGAGCCATTTTCCTTGGTGTAAGAGTTGGTTCGCTTTGACAACTCAATACAGTTGGATCTTTTGCTAGCGAGCTTTTTTTATCTATTTGTCCATGATCCAATTAGTTGCATCTTGTTCCATGCAATCTGGATTTAACTCTGTTTGTGTGAGTTGTTCTGCAATGACGGATGTGTCCAGTAATGGTGGAAAGTATGGCCAAAGGTGATCCACATTGAACACTGGGTGCAGGCCAAGGAATGGGGGAATGTTGAGCTCAAAATAATTCTCTCCCATAGCCTTAGTGATGGTGTATGGCCCATATCGAAGCAGGCGAATCTTGCAGTGGGGCCTAGCGAGCCGCTCCTTCTGCAGATGTAGCCAAACTTTCTTGCCCACCTGGAACTTGTGTGGCACTTGATGCTGATCATGTCAATGCTTCTACTTAGCATTGGATTTGTCCAATATGCCATGGACCTGTTGGCAGATGTGTTGAATGTGCTCAATGAGGCTATTTGCCTTGTTGGCTTCGGATTGGACATGAGCCAAATCTGTCTAAGTCACTACAAATGGTATGGCCACATCAATGGGACATATTGGCTGGAATCCCAAGCCCACCTAAAAAGGTTTGTGGCCAGTCGAGCTGTGGAGAGATCGGTTGTAGTTGTGGTAGACATAGGGGAGGCTCTCATCCCATGTGCGTGGATGCTTTTAGTTGTAAATGTGCAGAATGTGTACATTCATCCTGTTGATGACCTCTATTTGGCCATCAATTTGAGCATGGAAAGTTGTGGACTTAGTGAGATTGATGTCCAACATCGACCAGAGACTGGACCAAAATGTACTGAGGTACCTGCTGTCTCGATCTGAGATGATAGACTATGGGATCCCAAAGTGTACCCACACTCGTTCAAAGAAGAGTTTAGCAGTGGATTCTACTGTGATACTCTTCTTGTAGGCCACCATAATGGCCATCTTCGAGAATTTGTCGATGATCACAAAAACACAGTCATTGCCATGCTTAGTAGAAGGAAGGCGGACTAGCGGTAGGCAGTGGAGTATAGAGACCTTGCTTCTTGATGGTCGGTTTGGCAATGACACAGGCAGTGCAGGATCTGATGCAGTTCCCGACATCTTGTCAAAGATTCGTCCAATAGAAATAGTTATGCAATACTACCACTGTTTTCTCGACCCCGAAATGCTGAGTGGCCTGACTGTACTGTGTTTACAAAATCATCTTCACACACTCGCTTGAAGGAAAATAAAGGTGTCCCCGGTGGCATAATAGAGCATCTTAGAGGTGAAAATATAGAACTTGCTGACCCTCCAAGAGCGTATGGTAGGTGTGGCTTAATTCTGAGTTGTTTTTGTAGAGAAGTGGCCAATCAGAAGTCTCGTGCCTACAAGAGTTAAGCATGTGGTTAATGCCATGATCGGTGCTCGACTGAGGTAGTATGCAGCATTATTTGTGTTTCCCTTCTTGTACTTGATATTCAAATGGAATTATTGTAGGTATGTGGACCACTTATGATGGTGATCATTCTGCAACTTCCTTTGCGTCTGTATGAACTGTAGGGGTCGATGGTCTATGTGGATGACTGTTTCCTTCCCCAAAATTTAATGCTTCCATTGTCCGTTGGCCTACACAATGGAATATATTTCTTTGTCATAAGTGGGATACTTCTAGACTGTGTCTGAAAGTGTCTCACTATCATATGCCATTGTATGCCCTTGTTGAGTAAGGACTACCCCAATAGCATAGTCAGAGGCATCTATCTTGATCTCAAATGGTTGTTGTAAGTCTGGTAATGTGATCACTTCTACAGAGCAGAGACAATGTTTCAACTCTACGAATGCCTTCTGTTGAGATTCAGACCAAAAGAATTTTGCTTTTGCTCCTCCTTTAGTGACTTGACTGAAGGGCCAAGTGATATAAGAGAACCCGAGCACGAACCTGCGGTAGAAATTGGCAAGACCCAGAAAGCTGAAGAGCTCCGTCAGGGGGTGGCCAATCCCAAATGACTTGGATCTTGGTTGGATCCTCATGCACCCCCCGTTCATCAATAATGTATCCTAGATACTGAACCTGGGTCATGCCAAAAGGACATTTCTCCAAATTGGCACATAGCTTGTGTTGCCACAATGTTTGGAGAACCTGTCGGATGTGGTGGAGGTGCTCTTCCCAACTCTGGTTGAAGATCAAGATGTCATCCAAGTATACCACTACAAATGAGTTGGTGAATGGCCACAAGATGTCATCGATAAGCCTCATGAAGGTTGCAGGAGCATTCGTCAACCCGAAATGCATAACCAACCATTCGAAAAGGCCCTCCTTGGCTTTGAAGGTAGTCCTCCACACATCGGAGGGTTCAATTGGCACTTGGTGATATCTGGACTTCAAGTCGACCTTGCTGAAACAATTTCCCCCCTTGAGTTGGTCTAGAAGATCATCAATCCACAGAGTCTCCAAGTCTCATCCTTCTTCTGTACCAACACAATTGAGATCCCACAAGGTGATAAACTCGGCCAAATTTGACCTTTCTGCAACAGCTGCTAAATTTGCCTCTTTATTTCATCGTTCTCCAGAATAGAGTGTTGATATATTAGTCCATTGGGTAACGGTGCACCTGGGGTCAGATCAATGGAGTGCTTGACCTGATAGTGCATAGGTACCCCTACGGGGGAGGCGAAGATGTCCTCGTACTCCTCCATAGCCTTGTCCATCTATTGTTGTCATGCGAAGGGGCCCTGTTTGGAGGTTGTGGTCACTGTCTTCTTCTTTCCTTGAGGGTGTATCATCAAGAAAACAAATTTCCCTATTTTTGAAATGAGCTTACTGCATTGTTTTGTAGTAACTGGAGAGATGGTGGTAGGCGGTGCTACCTCCAGTATCCTGTACAACTTATTTCCCAATGTAACAATAACAATGCAAGGCCTTGACTCATACACATCATTTCACTTCTACAAGTATGGTTGGCCTAATAATACATCACAAACATCAAGGGGAGAACTATCACATAATACCTCATCCATGAAGGGCTTGATGCTATATGCAAGGTGACATTGTTGTCTCACACGCAGATCTCGTCCTTGTTGAAGCCACCCGATGGTGTACAACTCTAGGTGTGTTGTGGTCAATAAGCCTAGCCGCTTCACGATCTCTACTGTAATGAGGTTCTTTTGGCTCTTGATGTCGATAATGTACTGTATCGGGCAACCCTTTACTCACATCTCAGAGTGGAATTGATGCTCCTCCTCATGTGGATCTTTGGGTTCCTCCTTCTAGATCTTTGTGGTGGCGATGGTGGTTTTGGGCTTCGCATCAATAATCTGCTTCCCCTTGTTATTCCCCTTGTTAGGTTTTGACTCAGAGTCGAAACATGCATCTAATTCTGAAGCCTTTAGTTTGACCACCAGTGACTACTTGCCTCAACACTCACTTGTGTTGTGGGTGGAGCTTGTATGGAACTCACACCACTTTCCCGTGTCCTTCTTTGGCTTCGTAGTGTTGTCCTTTGCTTGTGGCCTTGGTGGGCTATCTTGGGTCATCCCACCTTGGTTTTGTCCTTTGTTCTACGATTTGGGGGCACCTTTTCCTTGCTTCAGATTCGTAGATCCAAAGTATCGCTTCTTCTGTTTAAACTTATGCTCGATCTCGACGATGTATCGGTATGTTGTGCCAAGCGAGGATATGTCCATGAACTCCATCTCATCTTGGATATATGTATGTAGGCAATCGCAATACTTGAGTACCAAATGTTTCTCAAAATACTTGATACCCAACTTCATTCAAAGCATATGAAAAACATTGGTAAACTCCGACACACCTTGGTCCCTTCCCTGCTGCAGCGTGGTCCACTTTATGTATTTGTCCTCATAGTTCCCAACAGGGTAGTACTACACCTTGATGGCTTCCCGGAATGAATTCCAAGTGGGAGCGGCTGAAAACAGTGAGGTTGTACTTTCATCCTTCTACTCACAATAGATTTCCCATCAATCCTTGATATGGGGGGTGGCTTTGAGAAGAGAAAAGGTAATCCTTTCTCAGCTGGAAAAATCATGAATAGAAAATTATCCTCCTAGTAGATTCAACCATTTATCTACTGCATCTACATCTATTTTTCCCTCAAATATGGGAATGACAAAGTTTACTTGTACCTTAAAAGGTGTGGAGCCTCCAGAGTGACTGTTGGATGTGGATGCGTAGTCGGTGGGCAACCATTGAAGGATCTAGGAAAAGTTATCCATCATCGTGTTCCTTTGTTTCTCGAGGGCCTCCTCAAGAAATATTTTGATAGGATTTCCTGCTCCCTCCTCTTTCTTTTCTTCCCCCATGGGAGGCCGTTGGGATTTTCAAGGCTAGTATTGTAAAGGTTCAACTAGTTCGAGCTCTAAGTCCTTTTATCCCGAACTCGTTGAGGAAATGCAAAGAAAAAAAGAGAAAGAGAAGACCACTCTGATACCACTTATCCGAATTTAAATAGGAACATAACAAATTATAGATATAGCCATAAATACATAGATGCAACAGAAATAACACTATCTCTCATTAATATCAAATAATGAAATATGCTTACAAGCAGAATGGAAATGAGACTAGCTTAGGAAATGGTAGCTTATCTCTGAGAAGGGATGTGGTAGCTACATGCCTCTGAACTGAGTTACAATGAGGCTCAAGGGCCTTTTATTATTGAACAATAAGAGAAAACCCTAAACAACCAAAACTCTAACCCGTGGATATGTAATACAAAGAGTTTATGGGCCCCATTAGGGTTATTTGGGCAGCCAACTTCCAAGGGTCGTAGCTTGGTCATATTATCTCAGTTTGACATCCATGATACCTCGTTACAAAGATCTCTCCAATGACTGCAACTGAAAACAAAATCTCAATGAGATACCTCGAAGCGATCTCATTGAGATCACATTTTCATTTGTAGTCCTTGGAGAGATATTTCTAATGAG
Source organism: Pinus taeda (assembly GCA_000404065.3). Taxonomy (NCBI): domain Eukaryota; kingdom Viridiplantae; phylum Streptophyta; class Pinopsida; order Pinales; family Pinaceae; genus Pinus; species Pinus taeda. Next base: position 124,323 of record APFE030488973.1, read on the forward strand.
GTATCATGTGCATCAAATGGAGATAATATGACCAAGCTACAACCCCGAGAAGTTGGCTACCTAACTAACCCCAACAAGGCCCATAAATTCTTGGTGTTACATCTCCTCAGGTTAGGTTTTTGGCTTTTTATGGTTTTCTCTTATTGTTCAATAATAAAAATGCCCTTGAGCCTCATTGTAACTCAGTTCAGAGGCATGTAGCTACCACATCTCTTCTCATAGATAAGCTACCATCGCCCGAGCTAGTCTCATTTCCATTCTGTTTGTAAGAATATTTCATTATTTGATATTAATGAGAGAGTGTTATTTCTGCTGCATCTCTATATTTATGGTTATATCTATAATTTGTTGCATTCCTGTTTAAATTTGGATCAAATTATGTGCACCTTTGTCACTCTCAGACCTCTTGAATGCCCAGATATCATTTCTCCACTTTACGAAAATCCACCCCATCAAATATTCATACACAACAACACTTGAGAAATAAAATAGTATATGACCAAGATACAAGCTCCATTGAGGGGACCATCCAGCGTTGAATGACTATGGATCTCTGATAAGACTCTCCAAAGAAGGAAAACTTAATTAAATTTACTAAAATTTCTTGAAGACCAAGACTTCTAACAAAACACCATATTTCTGGAACAATGGCCAAATCATGCGGAGCAACCTTCAGTTTCCAGAAAGACTACAGGGAACCAACAGAACTCAACTTACAATGGATTTTAAGTAAAGGAAAGAAGTGGATGCGAAGGCAATATTTCACAAGAAGGCTTCAGATCGATCTTTGATTAGAGAATATCAATCTCTCTCAACAATACACAAGTATACATGAACTATAAAATTATTGCATCATTCCTTAACCAAGTTACTATCAGCACACACTGAATCATCATTTAACATCCAACACATGAGATAGGCTACAATATTGAGTATAGCAATCAACCATTACATTCATAAACATGTCATATAACTAGAAATAGTTACAATAACAAGTTATAAGAAAGACCTCATAAAACAATATGTATTCATATAAGTAACCTTGGAGTTCATGAAGATAATAACCATCAAGTAGTTCCATAAGTTCAACATATCCACAAAGACACATGGGACAACTCATTCACCATGAACATGCAATGAATTAAATAACCTTCCATGAGTAAAGATAAACAATAAATTTGCCAATAATGTTATATGGTATTCTTATCGAGAGTGTACGAAAAGAAACCACTTTGGACTGTGGATGATAAACAACCTTAACAGGAAAGATTATTGTAAAATAGTGTGGATCTGTAACAAATGTTAGAAACAAAACTTGCCAAAGTCCTGATCTATGCAACAGAAATAGCTAAACAGTAAGATGAAATAAGGAATTAAGTGCAAATAACTCGAATAACTCAATGGAAACTAGATATAAATAGTATCTTTTATTATATGACACCTGTGAAGGGAACAAATGATGTTATCAGTCCCCCTCAGTGGGATGGGTTCTTGGGTATCCTCAATGTTTTTAGCTCTGTAGAGTCTCTCTTATCTACAATGTGTAAACCGAACAAAACATGTTTGAGCTCAATGGGAACTCAAATGGAAAAAGCAAATGGTAAGCGACAATGATTATAATCAAAGTTACAACAGTGAGTGCAACAATAAAAACGATTCAAAGTGAAGAATGGATGTAAAACCCTCCAATTTATAACAAAATATTAGGTTATTCTCAAATAATGGAAAATAATAAAATATTATTAACCAAATTCTAGAACTAACCATTTGGAGTATTTTATTATATTTGGTTGGAGGGAAAAAGTATTTAAATTGGTTAAATACTTTTATTTAGAAATAATAAATAAATAAATGATTTATTTATCATCTCAAGGAATGTGGTTAAGGAATAATAAACAAATAATGATTTGTTTAAGTATTCCTAGAGGATTTAGTCAAACTTGACAAGGAATAATAACTAAATAATGACTAGTTAATTATTCCTAGAGAAAAATAAGAAAAATAATTATTTATGTAATTATTTCTCATGACTGGTCAAATATGACAAGGAATATTAGTTAAACAATGGTTTAATTAATTATTCCTAGGATATAATTAATTAAATAATGATTTATTTAATTATTCTTCATGGGTTTAACGAGAAATAACTTAACAAATGTGGTTTATTAAGTACTTTCTTATAATGAAAGCAATTTTACTATGGTAAAATTGGCCTTACATGGTGTACTTCGATCCATCTAGTAGGTTATGTCTAGATGATCAATTTTTGGTAATAACAAATAATATATCATAAAATTTCATTATTCATATTTCATTCATGCATAAGTCATTATGCTTATTTAAATAACTTGAGATGGTTAGAAATTGAAAGAGGGACTTGAACTCTCCACCCAACCATAGGTTAGATACACCACAATATTTCTTTTAGCATACCACCCTCGAGTTGGATCCAAAGTCTGAGGGGATGCTTAGTCAAGGAATTCACCCAACGCTCAACTTTAAGGCAAGCACTGTAAAATCCCATAGCCCACTATCTAGGTGGTTTATGAGCCTTCCCAGTAAGCACCACAGTGGTTCAGCTACCCGTTTTATTGTTTTATGAGCCTTACAATAAGAACTTAAGTGGTTTATCATCTAAGTGGTTTATCATCTCATTCAACATACACTAAGAAACTTATGAACTTATTCAACAAGCACTTAGTGGTTTATCAACTTACTTAGCAATCACTCATAGTTTAATATTGTATTGAGATTCCCACTAGCTATTCAGGTTTAAACACCACAATCTAGTGGCCCAGTACACCAATAAAAAGGAAACACCTCAAATTTTAAGAGATTTGAGCTCAGTTATGTCTCCATTATTGCATCCTTCCTCCCTATCCAATGTTTCGAGGTTCTTTCTATGTTAGCTTTTCCTCCTCCTTTTTCGATTTTCCTTCTTGCCTCGTGTTTTTCCTTGAGTTTCCTGTTCCTAGTGGGAGTACAAATTTCATCTTCCCTCACATTTTGGAACAAAGTGTCCACAAATTCCTTTATATAATCATGTCTTCAACATGTGTTAAGTGGTGGTTTTGGTCTGTTATGCCACCAGACACCACTCTCCCACTTCGTCCCTCTCCCTTGGACTTGGATCTATGTGTCCCTCTCTTGAGGTTGGAACATCATATTTTCATTATTTTCAAGAGAACAATTTAATACTTGGATTTTTTACAAAATTCTCTTGTCTAGTCATGGTTTTCAAGCCTAGGAAGAAGTGTCAATTGGGAAAAAGAGAGAGGAAGGCTCCCCTGACTAGATGGAAATCCTTAGAATTTTAAGGGTTGAATTAAGAAGTTGCAATGTTGACAATGAAAGGATTGTCAGAGTTCATGAAAAGTACGTGGAAGTAAATGAAATTATTCTACAAAGCCTATCAGACTTGGAAAGATATAAGTAACAAGAGTTAGGTGGTGAACCCTGGTATTGCACCAAGAGTGTTACAACTTCCAGGGGCTTCTCAACTCTATTTATCAACTCGTGGTTCATACAAACTTCAAAGTGATATTGTTATGTACATAGTAGATATAATTCTACTCATGCCACCCTTGACTAGGTCATTTGATCATTAGGGATCCAAGACCATTCATCTACTGAATTAGGGGGAAATTAACTATTGAAAGTGGAATTCAAGGCCTAGCTCTAGTGTAGAAAAAGTAATTTTCTTTCAAATCTAACTTGTGGATGCTACCAACTTGTAAATGCTACTGAAACAATCCATGAAAGAACACAAGAGTTATGCTACCTATAGAAAGGAAACTACATTGATTACAATCAACCATCTAGCTATCAAATTCACTTGTAAATAGGAAATTATTTTATCAACTCATAAATCAAGGTTTCATGCATCATGTATTTAATTCACACCTACATATGAAGTAATGTTCTACTTGTGCCAAATCTATGACAAAGAAGCTAATGTTATTCTCTCTTGCAGTGAAGGAAAAAGGATGGTGGGAATGGCCTAGGTGCTGTCTTTGATCATGGAGTCCAAACTGGGGAGTCAACCGACTTCTAACCTAAGTCAAACTTGCATTATAGGTAAAAACAAGAGCAAAAGAAGCTACTACAAGCATGCTATAGGAATTTGCTACATGATCCTTGTATTGCTATAGGAAGGCCTGTAATGCTACACAAAGGCTGCCAAGAGGGTTTGGAAGGTAAGAGCAATGAGATCAAGGGATGGAAAGGTGGATGGAGGTTGTGGTAGGTGGGTGAAAGGTGACCAAAACCCTTACCAAATTTCAACACTTTAGGAAGGCCAGTTTTGGACCAAGAGGGTTGCTCACGATGACTTACAAGGAAGAGCTCAGGAACAATGTTTGAGATTCATCCAAATAGATTGGAGAAATAAGATATCATAAACAATGGTGGAAATGATGAGTTGAATTTATAAATTATCTAACTTATGCCAAAAAATTTAATCTATGCAATGAATCAACTTCTAAGCTACAACAATTATATGCAAAAGAAAACTAATGTAGACCTTTTTCCAAGAAATAAAAAACAAGAAATCATCAACATAGTGTTTTTGGGTTGTGTTTGTAGATTCCTCTAGTCAGACTCCCATGAGAGGGATGAGATAGAGGAAACATTCACAAGCTTTTTGAGGAATTATATTATAATAAAATACAACAATTAACAAACATTATAAGCTAAAAAGGCTTATTAATACATAAGAGGGGCCTACACTATTGGGGTTTTTCCCAAACCCAAGAGCCTCAACTCTCTGAACTAACTCAGTGATGGATCAATAAGAAACTTCTCATTATCATTGTAGAAATGTCAAATACATCTCATAATAAGTCAAAAATAGCGGTAACAAGTTCTTGAGCTCAATAGATTCTTAAATGAAAACAAAGTTCGAATCCTATTGAGATATTTTGAATGTTTATTTATAAAAAAGGGTAGCTACCAACAACTCCCCAGAAAATAGAGATGTTTGTCTCCCAAAACTCGAGAAAGTTTGATCTAGATCTTCCTTGAACTGCACTAGGTTGGTTGTCAATGACCTCATCCTGCTTGGCTTCCAATGAATTTGAGTTGATGAGAGATAAAGTGGTGATGTCAGTTGATTGAAGGAGTTAAGGAGGTGGACAACCTCCTAGAATCTCTCTGTGTTGTCTACTCTGAGCTACTGCATTGAAATTATCTCAAAATTGTTCCAATTCTTGCATTTAAACCATATTAGGCCACATGACATAGAAACACATCTTTTAGCCCTCTCACTAAGCATAATATAACAAAAATTGTAAATAAATGCAAGAAAGAGATAATTTTAAAGCTGGAGGATGGCATTATGACCCTTATGATATACCTATTGATGAGCCTCATCATAACCCCCTTACTGAAGTTGTTTCTCATCCTCTGAACAACTCTGTCATCTATTTCCATGTCTTTCATGGCATTGGTGGCCTCTTTGATATCCCAAGGATCCTCAGATGGTGTGCTTTCTTAAGGATATAAGCCTGCATTATTTTCTATATATGTCCACTACTTCCTCTCCTCTTATTCATTTCTTCCTTCCTGTAGACCTGACACCAAGGGTGGACTGAGATTGAGTTCAATCCAATTGATTTTTAATATTTGCATGAGTATTTCATGCAAGGGTGTCCTTTCCAATGCATTCATCAACCTTTCAAGAGAGTGATACTCCATGATATGGAGGCTATGGGGTAAGGCAATCCATCTTCTCTGGCATGCTTATTGACTTTTTGTCACTAATAGTCTGAGTGTGTCTTCAGAATGTGAGATGTCATGCTCCTGGGTGGAATGGTATTTTGATGCTAGATCAACATCATTGGAGATGAAGCGATGATTACTAATGATCGCCATTGGGCTTATCTACTCTGCCTTGATATATAGTGTCCCTTTTTCTTCCTTTTCCATTACTTTATTTACCTCCTCAGGTCTATCCTCCTCATGAGTCATCCAAGATGCTAGGGCCATCAATTACATGTCCCCAAAATTTAGATTGGGATCCCAAATATTCATATCAGTCAAGGTGCGGTTATGCATGTAGACATAAACCAATTTTTCTTTGTCTTCTATGCTACCGTAGTCACATAATTTAATGAACTGTTTGTAGTCTTGAAATGACATGGATCCATGTTGTACTAGGGTCTTGATTTGGAATTGCATCCACTGCTCTTTGAGATAGAGTGCATAAGACTTGAATGTATGTATGCATTGTAATGCCTCCATGGAGAGGATTTCCATTGTGGCCAGTTGGGTTTCCTTATCTTGCAACTTCTCCCTCAACCATCTATTTTTTGCCTATAGATGTTCTCTCATTGTCATCTCTTTCTCTCTTAGCTCACTTAATTCTTTGCACATTTCAAGGAACTTCTCTTCCATGATGCACATGTCTTCTACCTTTATTGACTTAACAATTTGCATCCATTTGTGGGTTCTTCCTCTTCCTGCTTCTACTTCAAAGAAAAGTGGAATTGCAAATTTTTGGGGAATAACTCTCCCTCCTTCAATGAATTTATAATACAACCTCAAACTAGGTTGTGGACTAGGCTCTTGGAGCTGTGGGAAGTCCTTCTAGAATGTTTTTGGGGAAGCTTCGCCCTCCTGTACTTGTTGTGTTACCTTCTTCCCCTCATATTGCTCATTCTTTCCTTCCTGTAGCACCCTCTATTATTCCTATAGCACACTTTGGTGTTCCTATAACATGCTCTGGTTTTTGTGTATCATGCTTTATTCTTCCTCTAGCTTCCCCTTTCCTTTTTGTTGGAGGGTGGTAGGTTTATTGGGTTGTTTAAAGGAGGTTGATCTAGTGGTGGGTCTCCTTACATATCCTATAGGCGTCTTTGATATGTTTTTTGGAGAGGTGACCTCCTCAACTTTTCTTTTAGTGGGCCCCACCTCCTCTTTCTTAATTGGGGGAATCTTCAATTGTGATAGGGGTCTTTGTGGGAGTTTGAGGCCTTCCTTGATTGATCTTGGTGCTTTTCTTGGTCTTAAAGTAGAGGGAAGATTTCCTTTACCTCTTCTTATTGGATTTGACTGGGGTGCTCAAGGTATCTATGGTGGCAGCTACCTCTTTTTCATTAGGTCCTCGAGACAAACTTGTTTTCTCTAGGGATACCCATACTTCTCTATATTCAATAGTTTTCTTAGGGCTTGGCTTTTCCTATTTATCCCCCTCTTCCTCTTCATATTTCTCTTTTTCTACCTCTGCCTTTGATTCTTCCTCTGTCTTCTCTACATTTATCTCTCCTTCCTCTTATGCCTCTTCCCCCTCTTCTTCTTCTTCCTCCCCCTCTCTTCCTCCAACACTAAAGGCTAGGGTCTCACCTTGTGTGAGGGTATGAGTATCAATGAAGGTATCTCTATCCATATCAATGAACTTGGACCAAAGGAAAGGGATCCTTAGTTTTTTCAAGGCATCCACCACTATCAACTTAATGAGGCCATTACCTCTCTCACTTTTTGACACATATCCTTGATGGACTATAGGAGGAAATATGGTACACTGAGTCTTTGAGCCAAGGGAAATTTTGCTTGAAACCTTATTTCATGGAGTAATCTAAAATGGTAGCCATAGACCACACTCAGCCTTCCTTCATAGGAGATGTATTTTAGGATATGGGAGGCCACCTCATACCAAGGATAGGGTAGGCTTTCCCTCCTAACTCCATTCTTATCTTCGATAGCTTGTTCATTTGTAGAGAAGAAGTTATTTTTAACAGTGGCACTAGTGGTTTTGTCTTTTGTTTTCCATTTGGTACCTAGGGGTAGGGTTGTCACCCTACTAATTAGCTTAGGATTGATTGAAATAGCTAATCCCCTCACCAGAGTGGTGGCACTAACTTATGTCAGAGAGTTCAAGACCATGGAAAATGCATATGCAATGTCATCATCATATCCCTTGAACAGTTCAAACAATCCTAGCCATTGATGTATGATAAAATTGACTAACATAGGAGGGTGGAGATGGATTCTTTTAGTGTATGAGGGCTCCCTTCTATTAAATCCTCCACGCATATCTTTTCTATGTTTTCAAATAAGTGAACGAGAGATGCTTCTTGCAATAGCTCTGATGTGTAATTCAGTGGAAGTAGAGGGTTGAAATCTCTAGTTGATGATAATTTCCAATATTCCCTCTAATCTATAGCTAGGAAATTTCTTTCAATTCAAAATTTTACTGATATTTGCTATATAATTTAGGGTGCACTAGCATACAAGTTATGGGTAGATGAAGGAGAGGTTGCACTTACGTTTTACCACATGGTCCAAGTGTTATCGGGAAATCTAGTGTCTATGCAGAGCTGCTAGTCCCACTAAGACGGGTAGCTATCTTAGAAACAAACATATTAAAGTTACTTTCATTTTCCTTTACAAGAAATAGATAGGAGAGGAGCAAAGAATACCAACCCCGATATTTTGCTTTGGTTCCTCGCTTGTTCCTTCTCTTCTCTGACAGATCTTTGCCGCTCTTTCCTTAATCACTCCGCTTCAAAGAGTACCTGTAAAGTCAAAGCAGCATAATACCTTCAAAGTGCATAGAACTATAATCATAAACAATATAAGACCAGATATATATTGACCACACAAATGCACATATTATCAGACATACAAGAATGTGGAGGAAAACTTGAATACCTTTATTGATGTAAAGATTAGAAGAGAGGATTACAACCCATTGATCTGACCCAACATCATCCTCCCAGCATGAAAGCCCTTCTTCACCTCATGAAAAGCTTAGATCACCCAACACTATGATGTTCCACCAAGAAACCAACAACACTTCCTTACAAGATACAAGATTCCAGCCTTTGGATCTTCTAGGATGAGGGATCCATATATAGATGATTGCAAGGGGGGTGAGTCAGCTTCTGGGATTTTGATTAGTGTCTTCTCTCTGATAGTTCTTGATTCCACTTGGATATTGATGATCTCTTACTCATCCCTGGGAGAATTCAGAGAGGCAAGTGTCACATGAGAAGTTTCTGGAAGATTCCCTGATCATCCACCTTGCAAACTATCTCTGCCATTTGTCTACTCTCACCCATCGCACCCTACAAAAGGGTTTTCTAGTATGCATCACACTTTTTGCACTGGGTAGGTGAGATGCATCTCACCCTTAGCACTGAGCAATCTGTGTGGTCCAGTTTTGACCAGTTCTAAGCAATTTTCTATGGAGAACTTCTGGGAGATGATGTAATCAGCTGACCTTGTTCCTTTAGGGCATGAAACAACACTTTTAGGGACTTAGAAGCCCTTGTTTTATGGACATATGTGATTGGGGTTGTAGTGCCCAAATATGTCTATAACAGTTTCCCCCTAAAGCATGAGGTTGAAAATATTTTCATGTCGGGTGAAATGCTTTATTATGAGGAGCCGAGCTTTTTCAAACTAGAAGGCGACCTGTAATAAGATACAATAAAATAAATTTTCTTCATAACATTTTCATGATCTAGCTGAGGTGGGCATTCCCATGCTCAACTTTATAAATTCATTTTCATGTACAGAGGACAGAAAACTGTCTGTATGGCAGACTGATGATTCTGATAGAGCCATCATCCTTTGATTTGGATGATCATTTGTGCAGCAACGATGTACATTTGATGTCTTTATTTTCCTGAATATATCGCAGCCCGGATGGATGAAACTAGATCCTGGGTCTTCAAACTCATGCAATCTTCGCCCAAAGTACAAGTAGATCCATGTGAAAAATGTTCTGGAGTCGAACACGAAAAGACATCACCTGATTACCGACCAATGATGTAAGTTGTTAACAGGCACGAGAGGAATCACCGATAATGATGATGACCCTCATGGTACTACAGTACAATTTGCGTGGTGTGGAACTGGGACATGGCGTCGAACACCACGCAAAATCTTTCGGTCGAACGCCATTGATGTAAACCTGTCACCGGAAGTGAGAAACTTGCCATTGAGGCATGCAAGCTTCAAAGTACTGAAAGGGTTGTTCCTAAGTTGACCTCTTGGATAATGAGCTGTCGTTGACAAGAAGTAACCTGTCATAGGAGGGCCTTAATGAATCCCACATCTACAACACGGAACGGAGAAAATTATTTTGTGGAGGTGAAAACGATCTAATGATACAGGGTTCAAGGTGGTGGTCATGAAGGAATGAAGCATGAAGGTATTGCAGCGGGTGAGACATAAGCTTGGTTGGTGAATTCTCTGATCGACTTCTCTTGAACATATCGGCAACACTAAAATGGATTGGTAGCATTAACCCCAAAGATGGATGGTACGATGGACCAATGGTAGTATGACCGGTGAATGGAATAACCCAACCCGACTCAATCATGATGATGGAGTGAAAGTGTCATGTTCAAGAGCGACTCACTACCAATAAAATTTCTTCAAGTTTTCTTCCCAAATTTTTCCCCAGTCATTACTGACCAGTACCTCTTTATTTTTATCAAGCTTGAGGAGGATAACATATGCTTGCTCTATAATTTGCCCTTCGAGAAAATCCATCGCTATGTTTTAACGAGCCTAGCAACAGTGAAACTCGTTCTTGTCTCTATGGACAAGTTTGTCGCTATTGGTTTTAACGAGTTTAATGACAAAGACAACTCGGTCCTTTTTCAATTTTAGAGAGTCTGAAAAGGGACGGAAAGGAAACTCTAGTAATCCTTTTTCGTCATATAATCCCTTAAGTTCGGAAAAATACAAAATAATATGAAAGGGATAAATTTTTGATAGTTTTAACGAGCCGAAAAAGACAAGCGCTCGATATTTTTGTGTAATAATCCCTCAGGTCCAAAAAGATTAAAATCTAGAGGGATAGCACTCCCGGTAGATTTAACGAGCTGGAAAGGCCAACTGCTTGGCAATCTTTTCATATTTTACGAGTCAGATGAAAAGAGCTTAAAGGAGACTCGTTTTTGAGGAACGAGTGATATTTTTAGGTAGCTACTGATTCCAGGTAAGGTTTGGAATTTCCAATCATGGCAGTGTCACAAGGATGGCTAACAAAATCACTCTTCGCAGTTTTCCCTCAAAAGGGTAAACAATCAAATGGAGGCGTATGATCGGCTAAACAGAGTGGAGGTGATGGTAAGAACACGACTAGGGCTCAAAAGCTTATGATAATGCATTCCCAATGGTTATTTATCGGAGGTTGGTTCATTTTTTAATGAGCTTAAACTCTGGGGGAACATTTGCTCATTGCTTAGGTTTAATTTTTAACGAGCTTGAACTTTGCATAAAAACTGCTCGTGCCAGTCGCATAATAAGGATGTCTCATCGATAGATTCCGTTTTTGTGGAGCTTGCACCTTTCAAAGCTTTGCTCCGTATCCTTTCATTATGCAAGTTAGGAACAACCAATCCTACGAGTTTAAAGGGTTGAGAATCTACAAACTAAGAAAATAAATGGTCACTCTTCTCTTGCATGCAAAAAGGTTTGCATGCTCCCAGGTATAGTGAAATAAGTTTCCAGGCTACCATATAGAAGTTCTCGCATTTGCAAGATAGTTTCCATCCACGTAGCAAACAAAAACACTCCCCGGATTAGTCCATTTGGACAAAGGTGATTCTAGCTCCAACCACCTAACCTTGACAATGGAATCTTATTCTGGTCTAATCCCATTTTCCTCAACGAACGGGTGTCAGACTAGTCATATATCCTTCACGGAAACCTACCCTATACCCAAAGTCTCCCTGCCGAAGTAGACCAGGGTGCATGCCCCCTGGGTTTTAGTCATGGCCACCAAATTACTCGTGTTCTTCAGGTGGATGGACTAGAGATTGATGAGACATTCCTTGCGTGAAAAGACTAGTTAGGGATGGCATTTGACTATTAGCTATGTGTGGGTTGGGGAATGAAAGTTGGTCTACAAGCTGGACCACTCAGCCTTCATGCGGAAAACACATTACTCGAAAGAGTGAGGAGACAATGGCTCCCATGCTATAAATATAGTTGCGCCCAAGGAGTAGATTATAATCTAAAGGTCCTTGGACTACCATTACATTCAGATACATGGTTTTCCCTCTCAAAGTTATAGGCAAACTTGGAAGGATCCCTAAGGGTCGATTGGTTCCTTTGTCGAAGCCTGTTAGATTTCGCATCTCAGGAAGAAGCGATGGTGAACCAAGCACTTTTCAAGCAGTCGAGGAAAGGATACTCACAGAAGCCCCTTCATCCATGATGGTACCGACCATGACCATTCTGTAAGCTTGTACAATGATTCAGAACGGTACATTAGACAGTAAACGGGGTCTGCCTAGTAGATTCCAATCGAAGGAAACAACTAGGTTGCTTGGAGGTGGGACTGAATAAACGACCAGATATGACCCTGACAAACTTCCTTCCTGCGGTAAAGGAACAGGTAGATTTCCCCCATGTTCATCGGAGTCTGTGTTTATGAAAAGAATTTGAATGGTCTCATCCTCATTCTTTTCGGTTACTATATCATCTGAAGATGGACCTTCTGAAGACAAGACCGGGTCGACTGCTGCCTCAACCTTTTTACTTTTTTCTGGTATGGATTCAGAGGGTTTATCTTCAATGATAGATGCTTTGACCAACCACAAAGTTGTGTCAGTCAGATTTTCAACTAGTGATGGACTCAGCAAGATTTCTTGTACCTAGGAGGGAGTCGTAGCGGTGAAGCAGGACTATTATCCAAGACTCTTTTAGCTTCATCCAGGAAAGGAAAACGATGGAGGGCATGATTGCCTTCACACAGTTTGCAAGGAAATTTGCATTTTCCTTTCTATCCAGAGACTTCGTTTTCACTAGTTGACGGTGTACTCTCAACATGATCGTCAGAGGTTGATGACACCGGATTGTGCAAACAAGGAGACTAGTCCCTTAAGATCTGAGGGACACAAGGACAATCTCGATGATAGTGGTCTCCTTTGCAAATGACACATGGAGATTTAGGATTGGACAATGCAGTGTGTGGATTTTCGCTAGATGATGCATGCTTGCCCCTTTTTGCCTTTGGCTCCTTCTTCTTTTTCTCCTTCCATTTCTTCTTCTTCTTAGTTACCTGGCTTTTAGCTTTACCAACTTCACCAAGTGAAGAGGAAGGACGGGAGGGAGAAACAAGTGAAGCAAAATGTTGGGGGTTAACTCTAGTATCATCCAGTTGCTGACTTGATTGCGCAAGAATCGCAGTGGTTTGAACGATAGAGGTCGAGAAGAGCCATATTGGCAAGCTGTTTGTCAGTCCTGGGAGGGACAATGTGGCCATATGAGGTGCACCAACATTTCCCCAAGAGGACAAAGGACTGGATTTCCTTCAAGGGGAAATCCTTGTTTGGTGGACTCCATTTTTTCTCAACCTAAGACCAATGAGGGAACAGTGATGTTATTCTGATTAAAATAAAATTTAGACGCTTTGACACAACTTGCTTTTTCAATTTTTAAGAGTCGAGAAAAAGCTAAAGATGACTCTAGTCGCCTTCGATTTTTAATGAGCCTGAAGTGACAAGTGCTCATGTGGACCCTTTCCTTTACGGAATCTAAAAAGGAATGAAATAGACTACTCTAGAAATCTAGATAGAGGGATTACCAAACCAATCGCAAAACTGCAGGATACTTTTTACGGTACGACAATCAATCTTCTCGAATGGTGTGTTTAGTGCATTGTGATCGATAGGGCGGCAGACATGGCTTCCTAAGGATAAAGGATATAGCCTATTGATGACTCCCAATATATACTTGATGGTACGTGCGAGCACAAGTCTGTACTGGCACTTGTCATCTCAAAGAGGAGGAATCACCCAACCTATGATGAAAGCGATAGTTACCAGGCTTTACGACACCAGAATATGTCTCTAGCCTAGACTTCTAAATGTTGTGAGTTAGGTTCCAAAGCATTTTTATATTCATTGAATTTATTTTACAGTTGATCTTTCTTAAGAAGTTTTCCTTTCAAGTTCACCACGTGATGTAGATATACAATTCCTAAAATGCAATCTAAGATGATAAAGAATCGTTTAATCTCCTTTTTGCAATTAAAATCCTAGCTACTAAGGAAAGTGAAGCGGGATTATTTCAACATAGAGCAGAGAGCACACACTAGATGCATTGTCTTAAATCAAAACGAACAAGCAGTCTAAATGCAAATGCACATGCATGTATATGTTTTCGCTTTCTTAATGTGTGAATGACAAAAATAATGCTAAGTACAAATCTGAATCGTTTCAAGCGACAGTACTAACGATTTTCTTTTCAAAAGACGAAAGGAAGATAATGATGACACTTTGCGATTTTGAATTGAAAACTGCTTTCGACACTTGAAAAACTACTAATTCAAATCAAATACAAGATTAGTAGTGTAATCGACCATCAAGAACAGTAGGATTCTTTTCTTTGACTGAAAACGACACTTGCGACACTTCCAAATCAAAAGACGACAATTTGATTACGCTACTTCTTTTTAAAGGAGAACCATAAATGGTGAACAATACATAAAAGAATTTATGGTTCTTTGTACTATGGAGGTTGAATCATGGAAAAGAAGGGAGTTTCCACAGTGGTATACTGATCATAGACAACAAAACTCCTGAATAAAGCTGAAGAGAGTTAACAAAAAACCAAAATCTGGAAGCAGAAGAGGTATTATCTGATCATCACACATGCAACATAGAGAAAGAGCGATGCATCTCACCTACTGCACATGGGAGGTGCAATGCATCTAGATTCCCAATAGGAGGAGGTGCGATGGTCCAGGGACGAGACTTCAACTTGGTTCTTGGTCACAATTTGTAGCTTAGTTTAGGGATTTAGGCCGAGCTGATGATAGTCAGTAAATGCAAATCACAGGGGCTGATCTAATGAGGTTACTTGAACCACCACCAGGGCAATTAGGTTGTTTGAAAATCAATTGTTCAGTTTATAAAAAAAACCCTGAGATAGACTGAAGCAACATTGATCTACTTTGCACTTCCATAGAAAATGCAGTTCGAAGGCTAGCTGGCTTGACTTCAGGCTCCGTTTGTAAGTTTATAAAGCAAGCAAATATAGACAAGCAAACATGCTATTCGATCCCCAATGGAGTCACCATTTTGTTATCAGGAAATCTAGTGTCTATGCAGAGCTGCTAGTCCCACTAAGACGGGTAGCTATCTTAGAAACAAACATATTAAAGTTACTTTCATTTTCCTTTACGAGAAATAGATAGGAGAGGAGCAAAGAATACCAACCTCGATCTTTCCCTTTGGTTCCTCGCTTGTTCCTTCTCTTCTCTGACAGATCTTTGCCGATCTTTCCTTAATCACTCTGCTTCAAAGAGTACCTGTAAATTCAAAGCAACATAATACCTTCAAAGTGCAGAGAACTATAATCATAAACAATATAGGACCAGATATATATTGAACACACAAATGCACATATTATCATATGTACAAGAATGTGGAGGAAAACTTGAATAGCTTTATTGATGTAAAGATTAAAAGAGAGGATTACAACCCATTGATCTGACCCAGCGTCATCTTCCCAACATGAAATCCCTTCTTCACCTCATGAAAATCCTAGATCACCCAACACTATGATGTTCCACCAGGAAACCAACAACACTTCCTTACAAGATACAAGATTCCAACCTTTGGATCTCTGGGATGAGGGATCCATATATAGATGATTGCAAGGGGGGTGAGTCAGCTTCTGGGATTTTGATTAGTGTCTTCTCTCTGATAGTTCTCGATTCCACTTGGAGATTGATGATCTCTTACTCATCCCTGGGCAAATTCAGAGAGGCAAGTGTCAAAGGAGAATTTTCTGGAAGATTCCTTGATCATCCACCTTGCAAACTGTCTCTGCCATTTGTCTACTCTCGCCCATCACACCCTACATAAGGGTTTTCCAGTATGCATCACACTTTTTGCACTGAGCAGGTGAGATGCATCACACCCTTAGCACTGAGCAATCTGTATGGTCCAGTTTTGACCAGTTCTGAGCAGGTTTCTGTGGAGAACTTCTGGGAGATGATGTAATCAGCTGACCTTGTTCCTTTAGGGCATGAAACAACACTTTTAGGGACTTAGAAGCCCTTTGTTTATTGACATATGTGATTGGGGTTGTAGTGCCCAAATATGTCTATAATGCCAAGATAAAGATAATAAATTGGAGACCTATTTGACCCTTGGTGGCATTCCTTCACCCTTTTAGTCTTCCTGTAGTAGTTTCTCGGCCTTCCTGTAGCATTTGCAGGCTTCCTATAGCTTCCTCCTGTAGAAATCGTAGAGCAGGGTTTGACTCTCCTTAATGGAACCCTAAGCTCATCCTCACCTTAACATTTTTTGAAATAAGTGTAAATGAAAGAGAATTCGAGCCCTAGTACATAGTATGCCATTTTTGGCTTAGGCTTGGAGCACTATGATGGCCAGGTAGATACACGAGGTTTCCTATTTTTGGTCATTGTCCCCACCTGGAGTAATAATTCCCTTGTCCCTCATAATCAACACCCACTCTATGTGATCCTAACTTGAATGATGTGACACCTTTATGTTTCATGACTTCTTACCCTTACTTTTTGTTTACTGGCCAAGGGTTACCAAGTTAACTACTCACCTCTAGCTTATAAAAATACCTCCTCTCAACATTTACACATAGGGAGGAGATGTGAGTTTTCCATACTTGTGCCTACCTCTTGATCAACTAATTTAGGGATGCACATGCTGGAGCTAGAACTTTGTATTGTCACCAAGGGAGTTGTCTTGCTTTGTTTTTCCTTTTCCTGCATATGTCTTTTTTTTCTCCTCATGGTATTTGAATGTTGTTTTTGCTATGTGTGCAAGTCCTTTGTTAATGTCCAAGGCATTGCTGATAGTGGAGAGTCCTACTTGGAGTGGTATGACTACTTCAGAGTGCCTCATGAGTTGGTATCACCCCTTCTATTGATGGAAAAAAGAATAAGATTATGGCTTTATGTGAGGTTTGCATAGGCTGCTACAGGAGGAGGTTCTCTTCCTGTAGCAATCCTTTTCTTCTCTTCCAAGGTATTCAAACTGCATGGGGGTGATGAGAAAGGATGTAGAGGGTATGGAGGATGATGTCAGGGCTCTGAGGGAGTAGTGTAGGTTTTAGAAAATAGATAGGATGTGCTCTGTATGTTTCTCAATAAATTCTTACTGGGTAAGACAAAGTGGAGTGTTTTTAATGTTTTTTTTTTTTTTTGTGAACTGGGATGGATGAATGATGGATAGATGGTGGACCATGGTGGGAGAACCTTATTTATCCTTGGAAAGGTCATGCTTGGTGGTCCTTTCATTCAGATTTCCCTCTTGTAGTTTTTTGGAGCCCTCCTATAGCACCACAAGACCTTCCTGGAGCAATCTAGAGAGGGGGTGAAATTTGAGTTTTTAGCTAATGGGATGATCAAGAGTGGTGAGAACATGAGTTTGGATGGTGGATATGAAGTGTATGGAGGGAAAAGTGGAGAGAATATTGATGATGTTGGCCCTATAGGTATGGAATCCACCACTATCTTCAAACCTGCAAAATGGCAAAAACAATTAACAAACATGTTATGGATCCATGTCCTGGGATTATTCTTTGTTTTCTTTTTTCTTTCTTTTGAGACATACAGGCTGCCTCAGGAGAGGTTTTGAACCTGTATGCTTGCCCTCGGCACCTCAAGAGAGGTTTTCAACCCAAGAGTTGGCCTCAAATGCCTCATAAAGGTTTCCATCCAGACCTTTTATTATTTTTTCTTTTCTTTTTTCAAGGCAATAGCTAGAAACATTGTGGAATGGAAGCTATGACACTTCCAATCACATTGACCTCTCTACTGATGTTGTTGATGAATTCTTCCTTAGACATAGGTTTTTTGTATACCTTCAACCTGTAACCATTGAAAAGCAAGGGAATCCCTTCTTAATCAATGATCCTAATTTGAACATCTCCATTGTCGTGACATTTCTCTATTAGGTATGGGCCTAACCATCTTGTCATCAATTTTCCTTTGAAATCCTTGAACCTAAAGTCATATAGTAAGGCCCAATCCCTTTCCTGAAAAACATTGTCCTTGATATGCATATCATGTCATACCTTTCTCTACAATTGTATAACTTCAGTGTGTAGGACAACTTGCATTATGAACTCATCTAAGACATTCAACTAGAGCAACCTCTCCTACTATGCTTTGGTGACATCTAAGTCCAATTGGGCTACCATTCTCAAAGTATTATATTCAAAATCAATGGAGAACATATATCTCTTTCCATAAACCAGATCATATGGAGTAAAACTAGTAGTTATTTTCCAAGTTTTGTTATAGGCCCGTGTTGCCTCCACTAATATGGTTGCCCAATCCCTCTTGCTGCTGATCACAACCTTGGTTACGATGCCCTCCAATTCCCTATTTGTAACCTCTACTTGTCCATTTTCCTAAGGTTAATAGGCAGTATATTTTTTGTGTTTGATATGATTATGCCTGAACAGATTCTTGATCATATGTGATGTGAATTGAGCTCCTTGATTGGTGACTAGCTCTGTGGGGTAACCGAATTTGTAGAAAACATTCTCCCTTAATAATGCATCCACTTTCTCCTCTATTGGTTCCTTGACAACCTTTGTCTCAACGCACTTTGTCAAATAATCAGTGCACATAATGATGTACTTTTTCTCATCAAATGGTGGATCAATCAACCCAATGAAATCCATGCCACACTTATTAAATGACTCCAAGGGCACCTGGGGTTGTAGGGTAATTTCATCCTTGGGTGTGGGTTTCCCCATCCTCTGGCACTGATCACATCTCCTGGTATACCTTCTTTCATCTTGGTGGAGAGTGGGCCAATAATAGTGAGCTTGTAGAGGTTTGGAAGTTGTTCTCTTGGTTGCAAAATGACCTCGACATAGCCCATCATGACAGGATGAGAAGATTTCAAAGAATTCCTCTTCCCTGAAACATCTCCTTAAGATCTAATTTGGTCCTAGCTTGAAGATATTTCCCCCAATCCAAGTGAAAGGTTTTCTCTTCCTTAGAATTATTCTCTTCTCCCTAGATGACAAATTTGGAGGAAATCTTGTAGCAACTAGGTAGTTGGCTATGTCATCAAACCATGGAGAGAGCACTAAAATAGAAAATAAATGCTCATATGGAAGCTAATGATCGACCATCCCTTCATCACTTGCAGGAAAAGTAGGTCTAGACAGAAAATCTGCAACTACATTTTCTTTTCCTAGCTTGTCAATGATAGTTAAATCAAAATTTTGTAACAATAGAAACCATCTAATGATTCTAGCATTCACATCAAGCTTATTCATCAAGTATTTGATATATGCATGGTTGGTATGCACAAAATTTTGGTATCTAGTGTTGTAGTGTCTGAATTTGTTCAAGGGGTGTATAACAACTAGGATTTCTTTCTTAGTTACAGTGTAGTTCAATCAGCTTAAACAATTTTTTACTAACGAAGTAAGTGGCATAAGGTAACTTACCATTTATTTGTCCTAAAGCTACCCCAAAAACTTTGTCAAATGCATCAACATGGATATGGAGAGGCGGAACCCAATTTGGGCCCCTAATTATGGGTGCAGTGGTTGATTTTTCTTTCAAGATCTCAAGGGACTCTCGGCAATTATCTGTCTAGTAGAATTCTGAGTCCCTAGCCAGCAATCCAAACAATGGTGAGGCTACTTTGCCAAAGTCCTTGATAAAACATCTATAGTATCTAGCTAATCCCAAGAAAATCCTAACATCCCTCTTCTTTTGAGGAGTAGGGACCCTTTTAGTGATGGAAATTTTGTTTGGGTCCACTTGTATTCCCTCCTGAGATATCGAATGGCCAAGGACAATCACTGCATTCATTAAAAATTCATACTTATCAACACTAAGCAAGACGTCCATTTAAATGGAATTATTCAGGAATTTTCCCAGGTTAGAGAGAGCCTCTAGGAAGTCACACTCATAGGGAGTCAAATCATCCATGTAGATCTCTACAAAGTCATGGACCAACTCAACAAAGATGCTCAAAACTTCCCTTTGAAAAGTGGAAAGGGCATTACATAAACCGAAAGGAAGGACCTTATAGGCAAAGTTACGTGAAGGACATGTTAATGTAGTTTTGTCTTGATCCTCAAGGTTGATTTGGATCTAATTGTAGACACTAAATTGATCCAAGAAAGAGAAGAACTTCTTCCCTGCAAGACAATCTAAAACTTGATCAATGAAAGGTAAATGGAAATGGTCTTTCTTGGTGGATTTCTTCGGTTCTCTTTAATCCATACAGATCCTCCACTTACCATTCTTCATTGGGACAAAAACTAGAGGGGAAGCCCACTCACTATCTGAAATAGGGTATATGAACCCTGTATCCAACAACTTTTGCAACTCTTCCTTTACTATGTCCTTAAGGGTTCAGTTCATTCTCCTCAAACGTTGGTGCATAGGTTTTCATCCCTCCTTGATGCAGATGTGATGATTACAAACCGAAGGATGCACCCCCTTCATTTCTTTATAGCTCCATGTAAAAGCATCTAAGTGCTCTATCATCATTTTTCACAACTTATCTTCTTGGTTGGCTGAGAGAGAGGGGTTAATCTTCAAGTTTCTAAATGGAACAAATTATACAACTTTGACATGTGCAGGAATTGGTTCAAATAAGCATAACTCAGTGCAAGGATTACCCTTAGACCCCTTCACAAGATCAACAAGAGGCATGGTATTGGGGTTTGGTTCTGGAGGATTTGGTTAATGAGGTCATCTTCATTAGGTTTCCCCCCTCCTATAACAACATTTAGGGTACATATTAGATGGGATTTTTTATGATGCACTTCATCTTCCTCCTCCTATTCTAACCATAGGGATAAGTCATGCTTAATGGATGGCTGAGCATGAGTGTACAGTACAATTATTTGGACAAATGGCCATTCTTAATGGTCATGTTACCAAACTTACAACTTACATAAGAATTAGTAGTGGCTAACCATGTCCTTCCTAAGATGAGATGATAACCACTGAATTTGGTTTTGGGTTGGAGAACCAATAAGTTAGTAGGATACTCCTAGGAGTCAATAAACACCATTACATCCTCAACAACTCCCTCAAGAGCCACTATGGATCTATCTGCAAGTTGCAACACTGTAGTGGTTTTTCTCAAGGATGTTGGGAGGTTTAGTTTTAACATGGTTTATCTAGTCATCACATTGATGGCAACCCCAAGATCAATCAAGGTGTCATGGATAATGATGCCATCAATGTGCACATCTACCACTGTACTTCCAAGGTCTAGATATTTTGGACAAATTACTCTTCCTAGCATCAAATCAGATAATTGACCAATAACATTGATAGTGGGGGTGTCTCTTTTTCTCTTCCCAGGTTGTTTGAAACATTTTTATTTGATAAGATTATTATACATGGGAGTATCCTTAATATCTTGGAGGAGGGGTATTTTCACATACAGATTCTTCAATTCTCTGAGAAGTTCAGTCTCTTCTGGGGTGTACTAGTTAGGATGGATCAATGTCTCAAGAAAAGGAGGTGGATGTGCTTGAGGGCTACTCTCTTTATTTTCCTCTTCAAGCTCCTCAGGTGGAGATGGAGGTTGGTTATCTGGGATCACTCTTCCATACCTAAGGTTGATTTATTGAATCTCTACAACATAGGCAAGGTAAGATGTCTCTCCATTGTAGACCTGTTGTTCTTTCTTGTTATTCGGATTCATATTGGGTTGAGCAGGCATCTAAGGTTGTTTGGGTTGAGAAGGATGAGTGAGATGTGGTTGAGATGGAGGTGGAGGCATTAAAGAAGGAGGTTGGTTGAGTTGAGGCCTCCAACATTATGATGGGTTATTCCATTGATGATGTTGAGAGGCATGGTTTTCCTCATAGACTAAGTAGACCTCTATGACATTTAATGGACATTCATTTTGGGGGTTCCTTCTAGTGGACTTGGGGAAAAAAATAGCTAAGGCATTTTCTTCCTCTTGTCTCCTCTTGATATGCATAGTATCCATTTGCAAAGAAAAGGTATGCAACATTTCACCTTTAAAGTCCTCCAACATGTTTCCAATTTCATTCTTAATGGATATTGTGGAGGGAGAGGAACTCACAAAATCTTCTCTAGCCCTAACCTTCTTCCTAGCAGCCCTAGAGTGGTTCTTGAAAAAAAAATTAATGTCTTCATAGGATAACTAATAGATGTATCCCATAGATAGCATGTTGAGGGTTTCCATCATGTCCTCCCTAATCCCTCTGAGAAGAATAACTTGAGTGATTAAGGATCAAGGGTGAATCTGGCCCTCCTATAATTGAGTTGGGACCTTTCCTCATAGTCCTCTAGGGATTCATCAGGTCTAAGAGTCATTGTAAATATTTCTTCTTTGGTTTCTTTGGACCTACATTAGTCCCTGTACTTGTTGTTAAAGGCTTGTTGTATTTGAGCCCAGGTAGAGATGTTATCCCTGAGAAAACCCATAAACCATCACAAGGCTGCATCCTTAAGGGTAGATGGGAATAACTTCAACTTTTGGTCATCAGAGGTATAGTAATAGTTCCTACAGACAACAAGAAACTCAAACATACAGGTTTCAGGGTCCTCATAGATTAATCCATGGAAGTGAGGAAGGGAAGTAAGGCTTATATTCTTCATTCTAGCCTCTCCATTAATCTCTCTGATAGGGAAAACATCCTCATTCTTATTTTTAGCCATGGTTTGTGTAGGTGAAATAGGTTCTTCTTCTTCCCTAATAGGTTCTTAAAAAAGTTTAGGTTGTTCATCTAAGGGGTCTTCTAACTCCCCTATAGTCAGAAAGAGAAGTTGATAGTCACCGAAGAAGAGTGAAGGTCTATTTGATGGTGTGGGGGTATTTCATAAGAATTTTCCTTGAGTATCTATATTCCTACAAGGCATGAAAGAATTTTTTTCTTCTTTTATGTGATTTTTTAAAAATTGAACGCAAAACAGAAAGAAATGATTACGCAAAAATAACATTTAGCTAGACACCTCCCCGACAACGGCGCCAAAAAGTAGTACGCCCTGGTATTACACCAAGAATATTGCAACTTCCAGGGGCTCCTCAACTTTATTTGTCAACCCGAGGTTCATACAAACTTTTAGGTGATAGTGCTATATACATAGTAGTTTCAATTCTACTCATGCCACCCTCAACTAGGTCATTTCATCATTAGGGATCCAAGATCATTCTTCTACTGAATTAGGGGGAAATTAACTATTGAAAATGCAATTGAAATGCTAGCTCTAGGGTAAAGAAGTAAATGATCTTCAAATCTAGCTTGTATATTCTACCAACTTGTAAATTCTACTGAATCAATTCATGAAAGAACAAAAAGGTTATGTTACATGCAAAAGGGAAACTACGGTAATTGCAATCAACCATATAGCTATAAAATTCACTTGTAAACAGGAAAATATTCTATCAACTGATAACCCAATATTTCATTCATCATCTATTTAATTCACACTTGCATATGAAGTAATGTTCTACTTGTTCCAAATATGTGATAAAGAAATTAATGTTATTCTCTCTTACAATGAAGGAAACAGTGTGGTGGGAATGGCTTAAGTGTTGCCTTTGATCATGAAGTCCAAGTTGGGGGATCAAACTACTTATAACCTAAGTCAAGCTTGCATTATAGTTCAAAACAAGGGAAAAACAGGCTGCTACAGGCATGTTACAGGAAGTTGCTACATGATCCCTGTATTGCTACAAGAAGGCGTGTAATGCTACAAGAAGGTTGTCAAGAGGGTTTGGAAGGTAAGAACGATCAGATAAAGGGATGGAAAGGTGGGTTGAGGTTGTTGTATATGGGTGAAAGGTGACCAAAACCCTTAGCAAAGCTTAAAACTTCAGGAAGGCCAGTTTTGGACCAAGAGGGATGCTCACAGTGACCTCAAAGGAAGAACTCAAGAACAATGTTTGAGATTCATCAAAAGAGAGTGTAGAGGTACTAGATGGAGATGGTGAAAATGCCCCTTGCCTGCAGGTCCAACAATCCTACAACATCACAAACACATGCTCTTATTATCATTCACAAGATATCATAACCAATGTTGGAAAAGATGAGTTGAATTTATAAAGTATTTAACTTATGCCAAAAACTATGATCTATGAAATGAATCAATTTCTAAGCTACAACAATTATATGCAAAACAAGATACCTAATGTAGACATTTTTCCAAGAAATCATAAACAAGAAATCATCAACATAGTATTTTTGGGTTGTGGTTGTAGATTCCTCAAGTCAGGCTGCCATGAGAGAGATGAGATAGAGGCAACAGTCACAGGGTTTTTGAGGAATTGCATTCTAATAAAATGCAACAACTAACAAACATTCTAACTAGAATAGGAATATCAATACATAAGAGGGGCCTAAGCTACTAGGGTTCGGTCCAAACCCAAGAGCCTCGACCCTATGAACTAACTCAGTGATGGATCAATAATAAAGTTCTCATTATCATTGCAAAAATGTCAAATACCTCACATAGCAAGTCAAAATTAGTACCGACAAGTGCTTGAGCTAAATAGCTTCTCGGTTGAAAGCAAATTTTGAATCATAATGAGTTCTTTGGCATGTTTATTTATACAAAATGGTAGCTACCAATAGCTCGCTAGAAATAGAGATTTTGTCTCCCAAAACTCAAGAAAGGTGGATCTAGATCTTCCTTGAACTCCACTGGCTTGGATGCCAATGACCTCGTCCTGCTTGGTTACCAATGACTTCAAGTTTATGAGAGATAAAGTGGTGATCTTGGCTAATTGAAGGAGTGAAGGAGGTGGACAACCTACTAGAATCTCTCCCTGTTGTCTACTCCGAGCTCTTGCATTGAAATTATCTCAAAATTGTTCCAATTCCCACATTTAAACCATATTAGGCCACATGACATAGCAACACATCTTTCACCCCTCTCACTAATCATAATATAATGAAAAATTGTAAATAAATGTGAGAAAAAAGGTAATTTTGAAGTCAGAGGTTGGCATTTGACCCTTATGATATACCTATTGATGAGCCTCATCACTAGGTGCTATCTACTTAGGAAAGTCTAAATATAGGCAAAGTACATCAATACTTGGAAAGCATGAATTGAGGATTGACGGTGTAGAAGGAAAGAAATCTAAGAAAAGGAGTGGGTAGGTAAGTGAATATACAATGAGAGGAGGAACTCTGCTAAGTACTCCAAAGAGAAGAAAGGTAATCAATTGTCTAGTGCCGCAACTAAAAAACTCTATCCTCATAAAGGGAAAGAGAAAGATCTCTTGATGCTAGAAGGATTTAAGAAGGAAAAACCTCCTGTATTCAATTGAGAGGTGAACAAGTCCAAGGAAGTATAAGCATGGTTATTAGGGATGAAAAATTATTCTAGGGTGACTGATTATTTTGAGAATATGAAGGTGAGGGTAGCCATTTTCAGAATGAAGGGAAAAGCTAATATTTGGTGAGAAGAGCCAAGGAATTTCAAAGGAATTAGAGAGAAAGAGTTTCATTGGAGGAGATTTGAAAGATATCTCCAGCATAAGTACCCATTTGAAAGGTGATATGAAAATAAGGTTAAAGAGGTTTATGAGCAAAAATTAGGACAATTGATAGCTGATGAATATACAACCATATTCTTGGAGTTGTTTAGGTATGTACCTTAGATCAAGGATGAGAAGTTAAATATCTAGAGGTATCTTAGTAGATTTCCACAAGCCTATATGGATATAATAGAGTTTAATGAGCCAAAATCCCTATAGGAAACCATCTAAAAGATGAAGTTTTTCTATGAATAGTCCAAGCATAATACCGACTTCCAAATTGATTGGAAGGTAAAACGTAAGCCTAAATTTAGAGGAAAAGGGTAGAAAACTGTAGGACATCAGTTAAGAGGAAGGAATGTGAAGTTTACCATTTATGGGAAGGGTGAGTTTTAACAAAAAATTGCTACTGCTAGTAGAGGCTAGTTCTCTAAGCCTGGAAAAGAGAAATCCAAGAGGTTTAGAAGAGGGCCTATACAATGTTTGACATGTGGAGAAAATCACTTATGA
This sequence comes from Pinus taeda, assembly GCA_000404065.3. NCBI lineage: Eukaryota > Viridiplantae > Streptophyta > Pinopsida > Pinales > Pinaceae > Pinus > Pinus taeda. The sequence continues at coordinate 150,296 of APFE030488973.1, forward strand.
AGGTATTGACCTTTACAATAGAAGAATGGTCTAAGGTTTTACAGTGTACAAGAAGTAAATATAGTGAAGGACATGGCTTAGAATGTGACGTAAATATATGTTGCATTAGAGAGTAGGTAGGATGATCACCAAGCATTAGTGATCAAGATGGAAGATATGGACAATAAATAGCTTGGTTTGATTTTTAATGAACTAGGTTCTAATTTCAGCTATGTTAGCCCAAAATTCATTAAAAATATGAATTATTTAATTTTCATTGGATCATTATATTGTTTTTCATCCATGTCCATGCATTCAAAGTGGAAAAAGTGGAGGAATCAACTCACGGGACCATTTTTACTAGTGGAACCTAGTTTGGCAAAATGGGATCTTAAACCTTCTAGGAGCATTTTGAGGAATCAAATGAAGTTTTTTGGGGGTAAAAAATTTCCTCCTTAGCGTGAAACATTTTCATGTTATTATACACACAAAGATATTTTGAACATCACAAGATGTGTGTCAATAAGAGTCTGTATGCGAAAGTTATGCCACTCAGAACTTGACCTTGTCGTTTTCACAACCACGATTTGAGAGGATGTCTGGTCAGCCCGCATTATTCATGGAAAATGGGTCTAGTCATGTGAGTTTGATGTAAAAGACTCTGTAAGAGTCTATATTGTAACTCTGTTTAAAATTTGACGTAGTCAAACTTAATCACTAGTAGGCTATTAGGATGTGTTATAACCGAGCCAATAGGAGGAAGAGGAATTCCATTCTTTTGAGTGCATTTGTTTCATATTTGAGAAAAATAGCTAAGACGGGTAGGAGGTAGAGCACACAAAGAATATTTGTGCATTGTAGAAGCTTGTGGGCCATAGGCCATAATTCTTTATACTTGCAACCATCTTTCCTTATAGAGAAAGAGAGAGAAGTGACCTCACCTTCCAGCTGGGTTTTCTCCTAAAAGGGTTTCCCAGAGCATATCTTGTGTCTTATGTGTGTTCACAAACTTTTATTTTTCCATTCTTTATTTTCTGCATAATTCCCATTCACATGCATGCACTAATTCGAGTAAAATCTATAGATTTAGAGAATTAATAAAATTGTAATAGTGTAGAATTTTAGATTTTTAATATAATATTATCAGATATGTTGTGATGAACTGTCTCATATAATATCCATGACAGTTTATGGATCATTATAGAAGAAATCCCATGAGGAATCATGGCTGGTTCAACTAGCAATAGGAATTGAAAGGAAAATTACAGGCATGGTGAAGTTGTGCCCAATAATAATAAAAGACATGCCCACACCAACTAATTTGAATTTATTACCATTAGGTGCATATGATGTGCTAGTCGGCACATAATTCTTAGAAAGCCACAAAACTAAAATAAATTGTTATAGAAAGTCAATATAATGTCTTAGTGACAAAGGGGAAGGAAGGACGCTACAAGGAATAAGAAAACCCATGACTATTAGGAATATCTTAGCACTGCAAATGAAGAGGTGTAGCTAGAAGGGGTAAAAATTGTATGTTGTCCCACTAACTAGTGAATCAGAAATTAACAAGGAAAAAATGGATGACTACTTAATACCAAAACAATTCAACAATGTGTTCCCTGAGGAAATCTCAGGATTTCCATCATGACGAGAAATTGATTTCTTGATTGATATTATCAGTGTTAGCGCTAGTATCAAGAAATTAGTATGACATGAGCACATTGGAGTTGGTGGAACTAAAATTGTACTTAAAGGAAATGTTAGACAGGTGATACATTAGACCCAACATATCACTGTAGGGAGTTCTAGTATATTTGTAAAGAAAAAGGATGGCACACTAAGATTGTGCATTTATTACAGGATATTAAATAAAGCCATAGTAAAATTAAATTATCATTTGTCGAGGATGAATGACATGTTTGATTAGCTAAGAGGGGATATATTATTTTCAAAAATATACTCAAGGTTTGGGTACCCATTGATGGCCTAAAATGACTGAACTAAAAAAATTGGGAGATCACTTGGTGAGGGCCCCAACTAGGCCCTTATCCATTTGGGATGGTGATTCTAATTGGTTCAATTGGGTCTAGTTAACCGTCATTCTCCCTCTTGACTTATTTTATTCCTAATTACTTATCAGCAAGAAGAGCCAATCAGACTTACCCTCTTACAACTAGCTTGCAAGAAAGCAGTCCTTAAGCTTACACAAGGGCTTAGCCAAGCCACTAATGATGTTTCTCTTACATAAGGAGACTTATAAAAAATGAGAACTAAATATTAAATCTAAATCTAAATTCATGCCTACTTGCTAATGTAGAAAAACAAAGCAATTTTTTCTAAATTGACACATAGGAAATAGTTCCTAAATATTGAGTGTGAAGATTAAAAGATGAGGTTTTAACATGTGTTTTGTTATAAATATAAAGCTATTGAAGTAGTCTGACAAATGATATTAATAGTGTGGAGCATGTTATTTAGAGATCAAAATAATAAGAGATATGCCATTAAAATATGGAAATAGTTCACACAATTTAATGACAATTAAATCAATTTACAATGACAAATTTTTGTATAAATAGTTACTCAGAAATTTGATTAAATGCAAGAGAAAATAAGAAACGAATAACAAATCTATGTGATATAAGATCAAATAGTTAATCAAATAAACAATAATTCACATAATTTAACAATAGTGCTACAACATGGAATTATTGGCACAAATCTTCCATTAAAAGAATAAGTTTATATTAACAAGCATTAATATTTGAAATACAATCTTAAACCTGGATCTTGTGCTCTATTTCTATAATGAGTTTCTCCAACAATCCCCCCAAGATCATTCAAATCTAACAATAGTGAATATAGTTGCAATAGTGCATGATCTAGCCCATACAACATAGATCTAATCCCAAAAGGAAAACCCCCAAGGCATGATTTGAGCATTCCCTCTAATCCTATAACAAGAAATCCTCTTGCAACAGTGCAAAGAGTATCCTATTCACTAAAAAAGGGAATCCATGTTTCTCTCATCCTCGTCTCTTATTTATAATTTACAAATTAAATTCTCAGAAGGAGTTGTTGAAACATGGTTGAATATGGATTTTACCTCCAGTTCTCTTTGTTGGAAAATCCTATGTTTTTCTTCTCTATTCCAATTCTATTGTTCCAAGACTCCTAGATATGATTTCTTGAAACAAACTCTCGCAAAACCAATCAAAATTAACATTAAAATTAAAACCAATTAGAACTGAAGAAAAAATTTAGATTTGTAAAACTATGAAAAACAAATTAACAAATTCAAATCCATTTCGATAAATTAATAAAACCAAATTTAAGCTTCCCCTTTCTTTTCTGTGGTAAAAATATTATCAAGCATATAATCTTCAAATTAATTAGCATCAACAAATCTTCTTCAGTAAAGAAATTCTTCCAAAATAAACCCAAGAAATTAATTTTAGTTGTAAATTCATAGTTAAAACCTCTACTAATTTTTTTTGGATAGTAAATGATTATGTTTACTTAATTTAATGTTTACAGATTTCTCACCATGCCATCGAATCCTCATTTACTCAATTTGATGGAGTGGAGGCGAAAATATGGCCTCTCAAAGTTAGTTGACCCAAAATATTAGCTTCCCAGAAAAATCACAATACTAGGAAAATTCTTTTATTAATATTCTATTTTAATTGATTAAAAAAATGAATTAAAACAAAAAACAAAATTTAAACAAAATAAAACAAAATAATAATAATAAAAGAAAAGTGAAAAGAGAAGGGGTTTGATGATTTCATCGTCCATCGTTTTAATGAGGGGCGTACCTGAAGAGAAGGGAGAGTAGAGAGTATTTAAAACCGAAAATAAAGACTCTTGTATTATATGAGAATGCTATATGATATGTGGATTTCGTGTTATGTCACCCCTGTAATGTAGGATTAATTAGAAGGTGCAACTCATAAAAAGTCCCAGGAGTGAGGAAACTGGGAAAGAATATTCCTTTTTTATATATTATAAAAAAAAAAAAATTATAATGTATTTTTCATATATATATTAAGATATTTTATGTTATAGTTACAATATATACATAAAGAGCTTGAATCTGGTGGCCTTTTATTTACATATTAATTATAATTAATTAATAGAATAAATACTTAATATATTTATAATTAAAAAATAATTAAAAAAAAAAAAACTATATTTATAATTTAATTAAGTCAAAAGATATTTTAATTAATTAAATTAATTGAATTTTATTTACAAATTTAGTTAAAATTTATAGAATTTTATAAAATGTTATAAAATACAAATTTACATATTTTAATGCCAAGACGGTGAAATTGACCAAACTTTGACCAAGGATGTATTTACAATTTTAAGTCAGAATGACGTGAGACTTGAACCATTAGAAAGTTGAGGACAAAATGAAAGCAATGGAGCCATGAAAAAAGAAAATCCAAACAGAGTGAAAATATCGCAAAATAAGGAAAACTAAGTAATTCAAGAAGCAACATTAACAAAATGTAAATTGAGGGCCCCATAATTTTTAAAAATTATGGGGGTGTTTGAGGCCTCAACAATTAGTGACACACGAGAATGAAGCAGTTATCCTTGGTTAAGAAGAATGGGCTTAAGTTTATCAAAGATCAAAATGATTTTTTCCAAAATATTCTCACATATTGCACCATTTCTAAAGGTCCCACAAAATACATAATCAAAATAAGATTAGCTCTTAAAGATGAAAGTACTTAAATGTCCAACTCTAAAATAATGAATCCAAATATAGGGAATAATTATTATTTTTTTTAGATTTTACTTCCACTATTAGATATCAAATATAGCTAGTTGGTTTAAATGATTATTATGCATCTATTAAATATTAAATTACCTCTTTTTCCCGGCATTGCTTCATTACCAAAAGACCTGTTTACTACCCTGCCGAAGATGTCACAATACTATACAAGCATTCCCCACTTGCAATAAGCATCCACAGCCCCGACAGGGTTACTTGTACTTCCCACTCTTATATGATTTCAACTCTCTTATGTACCACCCTTTTGATTAGAATATTTGGAGAATTTCTCTCAGCAATTGGGTGAAGAAAGTGGGGTGATACAAGAGGATTTCTACTCAAATAAATAGATGCAATACTAGTTAAGTTTAACCCTACTAGTTTTCTCTTCATCTACCAATGTAGAGGTTTTAAATATAGAAGGGTATGGGAGGATTCAAATCAAAGATTGGAAACAATTTTCTCCTTTATAAAGTTGTTGGGCCCTACTTTTGTCACCCTTTTTGACACCTTATCCTGCTATTTTTCATTATATCCTATCCCATTTTGCTTGTCTTTCCACCTCCAAACCATCCTATACGGGTTAAATTATTTTAACTCATAAATGGAGGTAAGAGTCATAATTAGGTTTGTTTTTACATGTATTTGGTTAGTTCAGGTAGATGTTAAATGGATTAATACTCTTTTGACTCAATTTTATTGACATTTTGCTAGTATTCCTAAATATGAGGATGGATACTTGAATGCACTGATAGATTAGTCATGATTCAACATCCAGCTCGAAGTGCCCTAGGCAGCAATTCAATACCTGATTTTGTACTCAATTCGGTACCTAATTATGTACTTTATTTGGTACCTTACTCCACGACGGGCATCAGTCAAACTAATGAAAATCGTAAGGCAGTTTCTCATGATCATGATAACAACAACAACGCCTTTAGCCTAAAGATAGAATGGGTCATATTTTTGTGGATATGATAGAATGAACGAGTGATCCTTAAGAATATGGCTTATCTTAATTATGTGCATATCATACTCATATTATTTTTCTTGATCATGTAGTTACATCTATTTTTTGGCCATAATTTCTTTAAGAGGGCTAAGTACCCATGTTAGGGGTTAGGAGTTGAAGCAAGATAATTGTGACTATGAACATTGTACAAATTTATTTTAACTTCATTTTGGAACTGTTGTATCCATGTTTAATTGAAGACTCTTAATATAGTTATATTGACTTTTATACTTGTGAATTCATATGTTTCTAGTTTGTAAATCTTATGAGGTAATTTAGCTTGTTTCAGGTCCTGGCAAGGGCCAACCATAAACCTCAGCCAATTCTTGTAATTAAGCTTAGTTAGATAAGAAGTGTGTGTGTGGATTGATATAGAGTAACTGCATTTGAAATATTCTTTATGTTGTAGTTTTCATCTATTCAATACTTAGGGTGTGATCGAATAGAATTTGAAATATTTTGTAGATCTAAACACTTTGTTTCCTAAGATCTTAGTTGATGGTTGATTGTTAAAGAATATATTCCCATTTCAAATTGCTTATGTCTATGAAATCATTTTCATAAGAATTACTTGAATTTGTAGGCATTTCTTTTACCAATCATTGTTGAGTTTCAATAAACATGCTTTAATTCAAATTGGATTTTTGAAGGTCGCATTTTATACAGTCTTAAGACAAAAATATTTGATTTGAAATGAAATATTTTACTGTGTGTAAAACATAAGTCCTAATAGAGTTCTTTGCAACCAATGTTTGATATCTGTAAGTTTTCATAGGATTATGTATGGACTATAGATCATTTATCCCCTTCTTCAATTAGTTTTGAATGTATTTATGGAATTAGAGAGTCGTGTGAATGAATTTTGAGTTTAATAGCATTGCTAGGACTGATTTTTGATTTATAGTTTGACCTTGGGGTTAGTTTTGTATGAAGGTAGTAAGTGAAACAAGTTACTTGAGTTGAATTCTCGAAATAGGTTATGGTGATTATTGAATTTGTTTCCAGTAAAGATTCTAAGCATGAATTGGTTGTATGGTTGTTAAAGATAAATTAGGGATTTTAATTGTGTGTGATATTACAAAAACATAATAGGTTTCTTTACTTTGGGAGATTTCAGTAGAGTAATGGAATGATTTTAAATTAGGGACATATATTGGAATGAACATTTGGTACTTAATTATGTACTAAGTGAGTATAAAGAAGTGAACTTGGATTTGTACCATATTTTTTTGCAACTCTAAGATTACAAATTCCACATTGACATTTTTAAATATAGGGAATTAAAAGAACATAAAAACCCTAACATTTTTGGCATTATTGTTGGGGACTTTCAAATGGTGCAAGTAATATTTTCTTTTGGTAGATTCATGTGTGTGACAATGGATTTTCATGACAATTAAAGGGCGGAGGAATTACAGTAAGACATGAGTGAAGATCCATGCATCCACTATGGTGGGGTTTTTCCAAATTTTGATTATCCTTCATCAATTTTTGTAGTTATTCTTTTGTTATGCCTAAAAGTAGAGGTACACCTAGAGATAGTAAGGGAAGATTTATTCAGAGTACGAAATCATTTTCATAACTATTTAGTCTTACAAAGAACCCCTTAGTTAAACCTGCTAATCGTTATGTAGGCATAAAAAAGGAAGGGAAATGCTATGCTACAATAGTGGCCTCAAGAACGGAAATACTCCACTAAGAGGGGGAAATACAACTTGAAGGCACACCACAACAAGAACAAGCCATATTAGGAGTTGTTGTAGGAACATAAGAAGTGGTAGTCTCACAAGTTGAATCTTGAATAGTAGCAGCTCGGAGAGATTTGGGGCATGGGCAGATATAACCTAAATTAGTTGAATCTTCTTCTAGTTGGAGTACTAGACTAGAGCCTACTACTTTTAGAACTCTTGAAATAATGGTTGACATAAGAGGAGGTGAAGAGAACAAAAAAAATGATAGAAACGATAACATAAACAATGACCGAAATAATGACAAGAGAAATGGTGGGAACAATGATAAAATCAATACCTTAAACAATGGAGACAAAAGAGATGGACCTAAAGTAGGACCTGAGGAGAACAAGTAGGAATTAGAGACCACATTTGGATTTCCAATCTTGGATATTACTAGGAATATTACTAGGAATATTACTATGAAAAATATACCTTCGACATCTCTTCCACTCTTCCATGGTACACCTTCTGAAGACCCTGATTCTTTTCTTTTCGAGTTTGATATTCTTTGTAGAAGTTATAACTATCATGATGATGCACATAAGCTAAAACTATTGCCCACTATCCTAAGAGATTAAACCCTTAAATGGTTCATGAGCTCAAGAGAACACACTATATATTCTTGGGATGATATGAAATCTATCTTTCTTAAGAAATATGAAGATTATTTCAAAAGTAGAGATACTATTGACATTTTTAGAATGAAGCAAATGGAATACAAGAGTTTGGAATAATATATTGAAAGATTCCTTTATAATTATCATAATCCTGAATAGGTAATTTGGACGAGAGGAACTTTACAATTTTTTCCTTAAAAGGGTTAAGGGGAGAGTTTATTGAAACCTTAAATCTTTTAAGCTCTGGGTACATCTATAAGAAACCTTTTGTTGAAATAGCTAAGTTGTGTAGACATTATTTGAGAAGCCAAACTAAGGCAGGAAAAAGAATTCTTGACAACCCAAGGGATTATGTGTTTAGGAATTTTAAACTTGTCAAGGGTGATGTTACTCAAACTCAACTAGGCAACCTTTTGGATAATTTTAAGACATACATCCTGAATAATATCAATGAATAGTTGGATACTTTAAAAATCAAGAGGAAACATGAGGAAGAGAAGGCAGCTTTAGCCATTTCTTGTCCTAAATGTAGAAGAAAACATGTTGAGAGGGAATGTCCTATAAATGTAGTAAAAGTATGTGGAATTTGTACCTGTGATCAACCCATTGAAGAATGCCCTTCTTTACTAGGATTACAAGCTATTTATAAAGGAGGGGATGAAATAAGTGAGTTTCATCAAACTTCTAGAAAACCATCATGGAGGACACTGAACAATAATCCTTATCATGACCCTAATACAGTATTTTCCCAAGTTTTAGCCATGGAACCCTCAAACATCTTATCCTCCATGGTCAGCCCAACCACCTCAAAATTCACCATGGAATCAAAGATGGAAGGGAAACACTTATGGGAATGTCTTTCAGTCCCAAATTCCAGTACCTCCATATCCCCATCAACAGCCACAATATCCACCCTGTGTTCCATAAAATACACCTAATGTGCCTCAATACTAGAAAAGGGTATAGCTCGCTTTATCCCACACATCAAAACTCTACATTTCCATTACCACCTCCATTACAGCAGCCATAACCACTACCACTACCTCCAAATGCCAATCCATCTTCACAGCAGACACAATAATCCTTTAATGTAAATCCTCTTAGTCCAACATAGCTTCTTACACAACCCATATATAATCCTAATAATAGACCTCCTCAACCTATGCAAAACATCGAACTGCAACATTTTACCACTTATGTTATCACTTCCTTTCCTATAAATGAAATTCAACTTAGGTATGGGAAAACAATTGATAAAAATAAATCTATAGTAGGTATATAAGAGGAGAATCCCCATATAGAATCTGAACAAGAATCAAATGAGAAAATGGAAAGTGAAAGGAACAATGAAGTAAGAGATCTTAAGGACTCTTGGAACCTAAGGAACCTCCTTTTCCTGAAAGAATGCTTGTAAAGAAGACTAAGTCACTGAGAGAATATGATTTGGAATCCAAATTAAGGAATGTTTGTATAAAGATTCCTTTACTATAAGAAATTAAAGATATACATATTTACACTAACACCATTAGGGATATTTTCATCAAGAAACCAATAAGGAAGAAAAATAATAATTAGACTATCAAAGTAATTAGCCAAATGTCGGGAATGATATCTGGACTACCACCGAAATATGATGATCCATGGAATTCAATAGTGACCATAGGAAACAATGGGACTTTTCTGCCTAACACCTTGATAGATCTCGGAGCAGCCATCAATGCAATGACTGTTGATACTATGAAATTGCTACAACTAAATGATGTAAAACCCACACCTATTGTATTAGAATTAGCAGTCAAGTATGTTGTTAAACCTATTGGAGTCTTAGAAGATGTGGTGGTAACAATAGCCTCCTAGAAATATCTTATTGATTTCATAGTAATTTCTCCAAAGACTACTGAAATAGAACACCCAATAGTCCTAGGATGACCCTGGCTAGCTACTGTTGATGCTGTAACTAGGGAAATGGCTATCTTGAATAGATCTCAAATCCAAAGATTGACCTTTTTTTCACCTGCTTTATTAGCTGGTGAAGTACCTCTTTGGTTGATGTTGTGGCCACAACCACTTTCAAGTGTTTTTGCTGTTCCCTCAAGGGAACAACTCTTGTTCCCTAAAAGGAACAACACCTTTTTGTAGTGCTTTTGTTGTTCCCTCGAGGGAACAACTGTTGTTCCCTAAAAGGAACAACACCTTTTTTGAGTGTTTTTGTTGTTCTCTAAAAGGAACAACACATTTTTGGAGTGTTTTTGTTGTTTTCATTATTCCCTCCAGGGAACAACACTTTTAGAGTTTGTTGTGGCCACAACCACCACCCTATTAAAACCTACACTGGGGGCAAATTTGAATGGGTCCCTTGAGAAGTTTGATCTTTCTTCTCTCCGAATGATAACCGTAGTTGTCAAATGGAATTATGTGCTCAAATCTGAACAGTTCAATGGTTTATTAATTATGGTTGCAATTCATTTTTAATCATTAGTCCCCAAAAAATCATCGCACCCTCTTGAGATTTAGAGCTGGAAAGACTCATATAACCCCAGTTGCAAGAGTCTTTCTCTTTATGAAAGTTTATATGAAGGTAAGGTTTGTTTTAGGCTTTTCTATAATATCTCTCATAATCATAGCTAATGTTAATTATTTTTGCAGGTGAGGAGCAAGAGAAGAAAAGCAAGGTTGATGAGCTGATGCATAAGCATTAGGAATGGCTGTTGGGAAAAGATGCAAGCGAGACCTAGCCAAAACAGAGGAATTTATGACAAGCAAAAGGGAAGGCATACATAGTGGGGAGCTACAAAACAGACTACAGTGATTTGTTGTTTCTTATCCTCCCTTTAGCCCTTCCACTCTTGTAACTGAGCTTTCAATTGCAACTGTTGACTTGCGAAAGGATCTTACATCCTGAAATACCTATCCAAGAAAAGGAGGTACGATCTTAGAGATTTATTTCATATCTACAATGTTCTGTGGGTCCTAGAAAAATTCCTTCGTCTGTTGGATCTGTGCAAGTTTGATAAGGCTCGATGGACAGAAACAACTGCACAGCACTCGACCTCGCAATATGTCAAAGAAACGTATGAACACATCGAATCAAGTTATTATTACCTCTGAATACACCTTAAATCAAGCCAGGTGTCGAAAAATGGGCGCACTGTCTGCATTTGCCTTCAGGGACTAAAAAGGAATAACATTCAGTCAATACGTGTGCAAAGGGATGGCATGTAGTCATTCGTCTTTCGACCGACATCCATTCATTTTTCTTCATGAAATAGAATGATCCAATAGCAATGGCTTCAATGTGTTCGTTGTTTAATTAACTATTACATTTTGTATATTTTAATTTGAATATGGAAAGGATGAGGGAAGGCCGAAGGTCAGGAGGAACCGACGGTCAGTTCTCTTTCTCCATAAGTATCACCTCTGGACAGAGGAAAATAACTTTTTTTTGGCAGAAGAGGGGTCGATTTTATTATGCTAATAAAGAAGGTTGTTTTGGTCAAGAAGAAGCCTTTTTTCAAATTCATTTTCCTTTTTCTTTTATGTTTGGAATCAGGGTGTTGTGACTGGCATGAGGATATATATGTTTTGTTTTTGTGCATAGTGATAACAAACATCTTATGACTAGCCTTGGTTATTCGAATATAATTCGTTATCTATTTAATTCATGAGCGACCTCCGATTTGAAGCTATAATAAACATCAGTTGCAATTTTCAATTCTAGGAATGGGAATGTGTATTGTTGTATGAATAATTAGATTGCAATCAAGCTTAAATACAACCTTGTTCATCGGTGAATTCAGTAATTTATTCATTTTGACTTGGAATCTATATGATGTTTAATCTCTTTTATTACGCTCCTACATGATAGATTAGAATAGTTAGGACTAGCAAAAGTAGGTAGAATCAATATAGATAGGACTTGATACATATAGGTTAGCTATTTCTTTTATTGATTTAATGGAAGTCTTCCTATGGGGAGCAATCTTTCAACACCTATAACAGTTTACGTGATCCTTTAAAACCCATTGGAACTAGCCGCTCCAAACGAAAGCGGATCTAATTGGGGTCTGGGATTGGGTTGGTTCCCTTTGTTGGCAAAGCGAAAATTCGTTGTGTCAACAGTTGGAAATCCCTTATGGAGAGGAAGAATGTATGATTCCACTGTTAACCTTAGAACAATCAAGGGGATTTTAATAACAATTAGAGGAACATGTTTTGCAACAATGTTTATCTGATATAAGATGTATTGAATATGTTGTTTCTTTTAGTGGTTATAATCATGTTTTCAACAGTGAGTTTATGGAAACTTCTTACCTTGTTGTGTTCGCGTAATTTTCTATTGCAACCACAGGAGAAAATAGGGAAGGAGGTGTACAACCTATTGAAATCAATTCTGGGAAAACATTATATATAAGTACAGACTTAAGTACAGAACATAGACAGTAAGTGGAAGAAATGATCTAAAATCAGTCTCAGGCATCTCCTTGGGATTATCTGCATATGAAAGGGATTTACCCTGACAACTGCATACATCATATTTTCACCAATGAGATAATCCAACCGCTAAGGAATCCACAAAGACATATGAATCCAACCCTTAAAAAAATTTCAAAGATGAACTTCAAAAAAATTTAAGTGCAAATTTTATATATCTCATCTCTCACAGCAAATGGATATCTCCTCTAGTGGTGGTTCCCAAGAAAATGGAGCTAAATAAGGTCCCGTTGAGAGATTATTTTCCTCTGCCTTTTATTGACCAAGTGCTTGATACTTTATAAGGGAAGAAAATATTTCTCTTTCCTGGATGGGTATAGTGGTTACAATCATATCCAAATAGCCCCAAAAGACCTAGAGAAAACTATTTTTACCTACCCTTGGGGTACGTATGCTTACAAAGTTCTCCCATTTGGCTTGTGTAATGCCCCAGTTACCTTTGAGAGGGGTTTTTTAGAAATTTTTGTCGATCTTATACATGACTATGTGGAAGTCTACATGGATGACTTCATAGTGTATGGCAATGATTTTTAGGAGGCTTTGGAAAATTTAGAAAAAAATTGATTTGTTGTCAAGAGACTCATCTATCTCTTAGTAATGAAAAATTCAAAATGATGCAAAATGAAGGAATTTTCCTTGGTCATCATGTGTCACAAACAGGGATAAAAGTTCACCCTACAAAAATCATGGTAATTTCATAGATTCTAGTCCCAACATCGTAGAAATAGGTAAGAAGTTTTTTGGGGCATGCAGGGTATTATAGGAAATTTATTGAAAATTTTACCAAACTTGTTGCACCTATGTTTAAATTGTTTGTTAATGATGTTAATTGTTCATGGAATGTTAATTGTCATAATGCTTTTTAGGTATTAAGAGATATATTGTCAACCACTACAGTGTTGAGAGCACCTAATTCGTCCCTCCCTTTTCATATTTGTACTGATGCATCAGACACAACCCTTGGAGTTGTGCCGGGACAAAGGGAGGATAACATCCCTTATGTTATTTAATTTGTTAGCAAAAATATCTCACATGCAGAGTTGAATTACACCATCTCTGAGAATGAATTATTACCATTGGTTCATGCTATCAAAAATTTAGGCACTATGTTACTAGTTACGAAACTTTTGTTCATACTAATCATTCAACTATTATATTTATTATGAAAATGCCAATTACAAATGGTATAATCACTAGATGGTTACTTCTGCTTCAGGATTTAATATTACTGTGATTGACAGGCTTGGATGAGGTAATTCACTTGCATAAATTTTGTCGAAAATGAACATTTCACAGGACACTGCCCCAATTCCATATGATTTCCTAATGAAAACCTATTCATCATTTCTAGTTATACTCCTTGGGTCACTTATGTGGCTAATTACTTGGTAACAGGTAGGTTGCCACAAAATCTATCTGCCAGGGAGAAACATAAGATTGTGTAGTTGAGTGTCAATTATTCATGGATAGCAGGAGACCTATATTGCACTAGACTAGATCTAATCATGAGGAGATGTGTGTGGGAGTATGAGATGTATGGTGTCTTGAAATATTGTCATAGTGAACCTTGTGGTTGTAGTTTTGAGGATAAAAGGACAACTTATAAGGTGTTACACGTGGGCTATTATTGGCGCCCTCTTTTTAAAGATGCCAAGAATCGGGAGACTTGTTCCAAGTGACGAGATGCCTATTCAAACACTTATATCAATTGAACCTTTTGAAAATTGGGCATTATATTTTGTAGGGCCTATTTCTCCTATGTCTAAAAAGAATAGGCATATCTCAGTCTATACCGATTATGTGACAAAGTGGTTGGAAGCTAAAGCCTTATATTCTGTTACTAAGAAGTCTATTATATATTTCCTTTTTGAGGACATATTTACTTGGTTTGGAGTACCTAGAGAGTTTGTCACTGATCAAGGGACACAATTTAACTCCAAACTAGTAAAAGCTATTACTGAACAGTACCAAATTAAGCACCAAAATTCTACGCCATATAATCCTCTGGCAAATGGATAGGTATAATCTACCAATAAAGTATTTGAGTCTATTCTCACTAAAAAAATTTAGCTGCATCATGGAGATTGAGCTGACAAGTTACTAAAATCACTTTGGGTTTACTGAATAACATGGAGAAATGTGACAGGATACACTCCCTATGAGTTGGTATATGGGAAACAAGTATTGTTTCCCGTAGAATTTCAGGTAAAAAAAATTTGAACTCTTGCTCAACTTGGGATGGATTTAAATGAAGCCTAGAAATAGAGAGTGCTCCATTTGAATGAACTTGATGAAATTAGATAGGGTTATCTCCAAAGGCCTATGCTATTACAAGACCAAAGGGCATGATGGCATGAAAAGTATATTAAAATGAAAGTTTTTCAACTAGGAGACTTAGCACTATTGTATGACGACCAGTTTAAACACTTCAAGGGAAAGTTTCCAACTAGATGGTTGGGACCCTATGAAGTGGATGAATTTTTTGACAATGGCTCAGTCAAAATTAGGACCATTGACGATTATCAAACTTCACTTACAGTGAATGGGCAAAAATTAAAATTCTACCACCATCCACTTTCCAAACAATATTTTTTGCAAATTGTGCAGCAGAACCCAAGAATGGACATGGTTGATTAAGGGGATCCAAATCTTGCTATTTCTTTTAATTAATTTCTATTATTCTAATATATCTGTATATATATGTACATAGTATAAATAACAGTGGGGTAATTTTTGTCTTCATCCACAACTCACATAGAATAAAGAGGAATTTTGTTAAGTGTAGGTTTATTCCTTTATCTGGATTTGATGGATTACTTACGGAAAAGGATCCTCTGGAGTCTACTTTGAAAATTTTAAGAGTCTCTAAAATTGAATGTTTCGAGCACTAACTGACCCGGGATTGTTAATATAATGGGACAATGGTAGTTAGGAATCTTCCAAGTATAGATTTATTCTTTTATGAGCATGACATAATATTTACAGAAAGAAAACTCCCTAGAGTCTACTTTGAGTCCTTAAGACTCGCTAAAATTGAACACTTTGAGCATTATCTAACTTAAGCTCGTTAAAATTTATGTGATGGTAGTAGATAGGGATCTGCTAAGTATAGATTTATTCTTTTTTGGGCTTAGCATAATAATTATGGAAAAGAAACCCCCTAGATTCCTCTTTCGCGCATTTCATACTCTCAAAAATTTAAATGCCACCAAGAAGCAACCATTCCAGGACTGGTCAAAATCCATGGAATGGTAGTACTAGTATTAATTTGGGGAAACTGAATTTATATTTCAGTTGCATTTTCTCCCTAAAAAAGGTTGATTTTCTAGACTAGTTCCAAGCTGATATGGAATTACTTCTATTTTCCATTTCAACACAGTCCCAGGGGTTCAGTGTTTTTTTTTTTTTTTGCTATGGGTGATTTTAGAAATTTTGTACTTATTGTAGTCCACAAATTTAAAGTAGTGAATAAGCCCATATATAAGATTGTGAATATTAAGCCAAAAAGTGTATCAATGTGTTCTAGCTTCAACTCAACAAACATTGAAATTTGGTAAAGTTTATAGGTCTTAGTTCATTCATGATCCAAGCTCCAACATGTCTACATCATATTCAACAATGGTAAAAACATTTTGTTAAATGATGAAAGTGTTCAATCACTCATTATTTTTGGACCTCTAGCCATTATTATACTACTAACCAAAGGTATGGACAAATTTTAATTTACTTGGATTAATGCAAGGAGTGTAAATAATGGATTCTGATTAGTGATATTGCCTCCATCTAGTCGAGTCATATGTTATCATAATTTCGTATAATACCCCCTCATGGAATTGAAATTCATTATTGTTAGTCCTCTACATTGTCTTATCTAAAATGCATTTTACTCGTTAACCTTTCATCACGGTACATATGCTTCAGTACTTGCACCATCATTACAATCGACCAGTTCATGGAATAGTTTGAAAACATGGTCGTCTTTTTTCTTTAATCCTCAGCCTATTTGAAACCCCTAGAAGTGAAGAATCATTTGTCTCTACGATATTGCCAAACTTCGTAAGCACCTTGTGACTAACCTGTGATTCTCTAATTTTCCCTTTGACTTTGACATTGTTTTATCACCAGCATGGGGGCTGACAGACATGAGCCTACCTTTACCCAATTTCATGCTAGCCCAGAATATGTAGCTTGGAGAAGAAGGTTTGAGGAGAAGGGGTTGATTGATTTTCTCAAAAAGTTTCAAGGATCGACATCTGCACAAAGATTTGATGGGATGATAGAAAAGATTGGAAATTTAAAGATTAAGGTTATAAAGGAATTAATAAGAAAGGTGGCATGGTTACCATTGTATGGAAAAAGGTATTTCAAAGTTGGACCACTCGAATGGGAAGAATGTTCAAAGTTTCTAAAACCCGCATATAAATCGATCAACTGGTCGAAAGGGGTCTTGAGAAGCTGTATTGAAGAAGAATGGCAGTCGCTCATCACTGTGCTACAGAGGTTCATAACCTATGAAGGGAGGTATAAGGTTGTGTTCCTCTATCATATTAGACTTCTCTTGCACTTTACAGATGGGAGCGAGGTTAGTTTCCACTTCTTCCTTCATAAATGCTTAAATAAGGTTGCTAGAGGTGGTCAATCGGCTTCTAAGAAGACGATACTAGTTTGTGCCATTTTAGTCTCGTAAAAATCCTTGTTGTTCATGAATTGGGTTGACGGAAGGAAACATGGGAATGGTTCTTAGCTAAACAATTTCCTAGGGAGGAAAATGAAATAAAAGGGAGGAAATGAATTATCAGTTCGTGCTCTAAGAAATAAGACAAATAGACTGAAAACCTTTTTGACTCATCCTCTAAGCAAGCCAAAGCCTATGAGAAACCGCCAAGACTAGTAGAAGTTGAAGCAAGTATGATGAACCCACTAGATCAACCAGAATCAACCAGCCCTAGCTCCTCTGCAAAGAGAGAGCCCCTAACTTCAAAAGGGAAGAAAAGAAAATCAACGTAGGAACAAGATAAAGAATATGAGGTGAAGGATGCAACATCCAACAATCCCCAACTTAATAAGCAGAAGAAATCATGGGTGGAGGATGTAAAACTGGTCACTTCAGCAGCTGAAGAGTGGGTAGATGAAAAAGCCAAATTTATTCCTAAGAAGGGGAACAGGAAGTTATTCCATGAGAAGGAAAAAGTGATGAGCACCATTATTACAACAAGAATGTTGCAACTCCTGGGGCTACCAACACTACTTTATTAACCTGAGGTTCGTACAAACTTGTAGGTGACAGTGTTGTATACACAAGTAGATGTGATGTGTCTGCTGTTTGTCACTGTTGTCCTCATGTCTCCTACATGATGTCCTAATGCTCCTACAGGATACAACCGAGAGCAAGAGGAGGGATTTGGAAAGTGATGTAAAGCTTAGGGAAGGTGAATAATGGGTGAAATGAGGCAAGGTAGTGCCAAGGACTCCTTCAGAGCTCAAAACAGAGTTGTAAGATGGTTGGATTTGCTCAACAATCTTGAAGAAGTATTCTTGTGGAATGATGAATTTGGTGAGGGATTTAGTGAAAGAAAGTGATAAACATGGATGGATGAGGTTAGGATGGGGTTGTTGGTCATGAAATCTCTTTGTACTACTAAAACTCTTGCACTGCATCAATCACTTACATTTTGTCCATGAATCATGTTAATCTTTTCAATTAACTAAGGAAAAGCGTAATTTTATTATCTAGTTACCTACACATGGGAAATCATGAAGAATGATGTTAAAGCTTTATGAGATCTAATGCAAGGTTGAAGACATCAGAAATGGCAATTAAATTCTATTCTTGAAAACTAGTAAAATGTTGGCCTAAGTAATAGAAAACCCTAAATTCCATGAGAAATCAGAAGTCTGTATTTTTGGGGTTGCATAGGAGTTCTTTCCTCAAAACATGGTCCCTGAAGGGAGGAGTGAGTCTAGATCCACCCACTAGCAGATTTTGGATATTCCTTTACCTTTCTAAGCTACTATTACAACAATTCACAAATGGAAGCAAACTAATCAAATCCACAACTACTTGCAATGAGATAATGCTAAAGACAATTCAATCATTAATCTATGAAATCAACTAAGGATACAAATATAAGAACAGGAGCCTTTGCTACTAGGTTTGGGCGCTAACCCAAGAGCTTTAGCCCTTTGATTCAACTCAGTACTGGATCAAGGAAATGCTCATTCTCATTATCAAATGATCCATGTGGATCTTCAAACACAATGGCATGGAAAAGCTCAAAATTCAAAGTGGTAGAAAAGCAAGTATTTTGACATCAGATCGAAGTGCTCGTCCCCCTGATTCCAACGGTGTGAATGACACTCCAATCTGAGTTTGGATGCGGAAGTTATCACCAAAAGAATTTGCCTTTGTTCCTTTGAAAAAGGAGGCATTTCTTCAAAAAATAGTCTTAAAGCCTTGAAAGGGAAAATTACAATTAGAGGAGGCAAAAGGGTGGACTTAACACAAAGGCCTTTAGAATCCCTGATCAGTGATCTCTGATTAATTGCAATCGGGGGCAAGCGATCAACGATCTCTGATATATCGGGTCGGATAAAGGCAGGCACGCGATATCGGGACCCGTGCAGAGCTGACTTGTGATTTCGATATCAAATATTGGTATTAGTGATTGGCATCGACAATCGGCATCAGCGTATGCCAAGGTATATGGAAAAACCCTTGGGCCATATCAATGCGATATGTCGATAGTGATGTGTGATCTCTGCCATCGGATTGGAAGATAGATCAACGGTCAAGATGATATCGGTGATATTGGCGATTAGCGATATCGGTGATATCAGCGATTGGCGATATCGGCGATCGGTGACTAAAATAGTCAAGGGAAAGATCCAGGGCCATTGTGAATTGTGATAAGCATGGACCCAACAGGCAAAGAAAGGTAGATTTGATAAAATTTGAAGTCTGGATTAAAGGCTTTGTGGTTAGATTTCACTGTGTTTCCGTGTATTATGGTTTTAACATAAAAATGCCTATTTTCGGGGTTTGGTTGTGCCTACTGATCCTTCTATTCAACGGCTGCTATTCTAAACAAACCGACCCCCAATTAAAGTGTGACTGTAACAAAGGAAGTGTTATAAAACTCGATGCACGTGGAAAAGTGCAGGGGGGAGAGGTTTTTGGCACACAGTTCGAGGCAAGAGTAGCACAGGTGGGTCGATAGTTCATTTTGTCTGAATTAGGAAAATGTTATATGGTTTCTACCCTTCTCGATGCCATGAATGTAGTGGTTCTATCCATTTCTCCATCTGAGTTCTCCATTTCTCAGCCATTTCCAGAATGGAGGTATAAGACGAGTTTTATGTAACTGGTTATTTTATTCTCTTCTTTTCATTCCATTTAATGAATGAAAGCCTCCCCACTAATCGATCAAGGCCTGGAGACATAGTCCAAGTTGGACGAACTCTGTTATCAAGTCTTGTTGTCTTTTCTCATGGTTTATATGTTTCTTCTTCTTCTCTCATGTGCACATTAAATTTCTATGTTAAGCTGCGATTTCTACATGTGATTCTTTTGATGCATCTATAAGCAAAAGATCCATAAATCAAGTGGTATCAGAGCGGGTCTTTTTAGATGTGAATTGCATGTTTGTATACTAAAAAGAACAGGCTCCAAAGAGGTGAAGGGGAACTAGAGCCTTTCGATCCCGAAGCAAGGCGTGCACATCAAAGGAAAAACATGGCAGATGAAGAGGCTCATCTTGAAGAGGAGCGTAATTTCCGCAAGACCTTCTATTCAATGGCAAAGAATGTTGGTCAGTTGCTTTCAAGGCTGGAGAAAGAAGAAGAGAGAAATCCATAAGAACAAGGTTCAATGCATGGAAATGGTGGATAAGAACCCCCTCCTTCTCCTTCCACGAGTGAAACTTCTTCTTCCTCTCACCACCATAATCGTAGAAATTCAAGGTGTAGAAATTTTGAATAATAAACACATATTCAATGGAGATTATCCTGATCATGTACTACTGCAGAATACATACACAATACATAAGCTCCTCTACGTTGATCATCAATATAGCAGCATCAATAACAATAAAACATCAAGAGCATGCACACATTAACACAGTATGTAACCCGGGGAAAGCTTACAGCTGAAAACCCCACACTATCTGTATATTAATGATTGAGTCATGTAACATTACACAGCATAATACTTCTCACAAGTATCTCCACCTCTGTTACACACAATACAGCTCAGATCTGAATCAATCACTGGCTCAAATCTCCTTCGCTGCTTGCCTGCCTCCGCTGCTCAATACCTGCTCAAGAACTGATGATAATTCCAAGGCAACCACGTATTTACTTGGCTAAATCATGTGAGCACAAGCTACAATGTGGGCAAATACGTGGGAAAACTCATTGGCATACTCAATCCCTTGATTGTGCAAGATCTGATGCACAACTATAGTCACAACTGATAGCAATCTGATTCTCTAACCCCTGTCCCTGCTGAACTGAACATGCACTGACATGCAACTGAGTTAACTGATGTATTCATTAGTTGTATTATGAGTTAATAACTTGTGAATTAATTAATAAACAATTCACCCAACTCATCTCTAGTCTATTCGCCAGTTAGACTAAATACAACAGTTTAACAAAGCTAAACTAAACACAACTCCATCAACTGCACCTCCAGTCCACTAAAATCAACTCACTTGAGTTCT